>JARJHM010000481.1:0-244288 GCA_033356055.1 Carex pumila | reverse complement strand
AAATTGTGAACGTACCAATGGGGAGTAAGAATTGCTTCTGACAGCTGTGAAGGTCCTGGGATATCCCGACTGCCCGTTCTCTATTTCATCATCCATCATCATCATTGCGTAGGAGGAATTAACACGCCGAGTTACAAGAAAAGGAGCAAACTCCCCTGCCTGGGGCAAGTCGCTCCCTGATCCTTGCCTCTCTATCTTTTAATTATATTTATCAGTTTATTTAAACTAATACCAAATTGAGCTAGATGTGAGTTGTGTTGTATCAGAAAGCAGGGATTTGGCTTCTTGCGCTCCTATTAATATAAAATAAAACACTTGATTACATTAGTTAAATAGAGCATGTGTTACAAATCAGAAGTTCACAACATATCAAGGGCATTTTGTTAACTTTCTATAGACGTCTTCTAGATACAATATCTCTATGAAACAAAAATGTTCCTTAGTAGCAAATATCCCACTTTTCCATAAAAACAAATTAATTTAACTAATAAACACATGATACTGTAAGAAATGTTCTACAGGCCAAATAATATGGGCTGAATTAATATATTAAGTCTTATTGGGCTAGGCCCAAATTCTTGATCTAATCTGATCTGATCTGATCTGATCACGTTTTCTAAAAGGTGCAACCAGATGGTGTGATGAATGGATGCATAAACATTATAAATATACATGCAGCAGTTCGGTTTCTAAGGTTCCAGAAAATTCCATCTCGCACATATCAGAAAACGTAAGAGAAAGAAAGAAAAAGACGGGGCTTTCAGATTGGTACTAGCATACCAGTTGACTGTTGATTTTGAATCTGTTCGTGTGGATACTGATAGAGGCGTGATTGCTAGGCTGTTGCGTGGATCTGACACGAAAGAAAGGAAACACGAAGGAAAGGAGACACGAAGGACAGTAAAAGAAGGCTACTACTAGACTTGAAGTTTCCGCTGCGCGTCTAGTGGTAAAATCTGTTTTAATCCTAGGATTAATTTTATACATGGATTCTGGTTTTCGGGTAGTGAACATCTTGAACTGATTCGAATTGTTGCACTATAACCTACCCGAAACCCCAACAGTGGTATCAGAGCCACTTGTGTAGCATTAATTCTGGATTTCTGATTGTTAATTAGATTAACGTATCAATTTAATCGATTGGATTGATTAAAATTATACGAATTAATTTGGCGATTTATGTGTGGGTTAAGGAATAATTAAATAATCATAACAATTAGATTGTTTTGACAGAATTGAATCAGTTGGATTGATTCGAATTTTAGGTTAATTAAATTTAATCTGAAAGTTCTGTTTTATGAAAACCGAATCAGTTAGACTGATTCTGATATATGATTATTTTATGAATCTGAAGAGAAATTGTTTAAGTAATATATACTGTATTACAGAAAAATTTCGATATTATATACGGGGTAAGGAAACCCCCTCGTATTGTTTTATGCATGAGCCCATATTTAGAATTAGATTCTATATCTAACTTTGTTTTGCAGTTATGGAATATGTGAATAGTATGATCCCGTTGCCTTGTGTGTCTATGTTGTAATAAATGAATGAATGATGTGTGTAAATGCGGCCTAAGGTGCCCCGTGAATTAATTTATTATATAATTAAAAGTGACTTGCATGTCGCTTATTATGTATCATTTATACGGTCTGCGAACCGTTAAAATTAGGACATATATGTTTTTTCTTTATTGCCATTAGAGTAGTTATTTTGGTTAGAATAAAGAAGATTACATGAAGGATGGATGGTGGCTATTGTCGAGTGGAGTCTTACAATGGAGATTATCATGCCATGGATCATACTATTCCACTTATGAATTGGGCTCATGTTATTATTTAATTGTTTATTGTATAGCATGTTTTCAAAATAAACAACAAAGTCCCTTAAAGAAAAATTAAGTTTTATGCCTTTCCAAAATCTCTAACCTATCAAGGTTTCGATCACTAATTGATGGGCTTGCCAAAGCAAGGTATCATTAGTTATCTTAATGAGGTAGGATATAAGTGTTGGATACTTATATATAGAGAATTGGTTTCACTTAACTAGGCTATCAAAACGTTTTTGGGCCTTGAGGCATAGGTTTGAGGAGCCGGGACATGGAATGTCACCTCAAACAAACCAAGAGTTATATTAGATGTAATTAGCATGGGAGTGCTTACCTAAATAACTAAATTTAAGCAGTGATGCCAAAGCTCACTTGAATTTGGTGAAATATGGATCTTGGTTCGCTATGTGGTTTTATATGGGACATTAATTTTAAAACACATAGTGGGAGTAAAACTTTAGTTAAAAGGTTTTTCTAAAACATAAACTTAAAGTCTAAATTTCTGCATATTTATTTTGTTGTAGATTATGGCAAATACATCCACTTTTACGTTGCGATCTGCTATTGAAAAAGATAGTGCAAAACTCACTGGTCCAAACTTTTTAGACTGGTATAGAAACTTACGCATAATTCTCAAACAAGAGAAAAAGGAATACGTTCTAGAGAAACCCGTTCCTGAAAAACCAAAGGCTGATACAGATGGTAAAATTTCTGCCGCAGAACAAGCAATTTATGATAAGCATGTGAATGATGACCTTGATGTTACTTGTCTCATGCTCACGATAATGAACTCTGAGCTTCAGAAGCAGCTTGAGAAATTGAGTGCTTATGACATAATTGTGCAGCTTCGTGAACTTTTTCAAGTTCAAGCTCGTACTGAGAGATATGAGACATCAAAGGCATTATATCAATGCAAACTGGCAGAAGGAAGCCCGGTTAGTCCTCATGTACTCAAGATGATGGGATACATTGAGAATCTGAACCGTTTGGGCTATCCCCTCAGTAAAGAGTTGGCTACTGACATTATTCTCCAGTCCTTGCCCTCAAGTTACCATCAATTCATTCTGAATTTTAACATGAATGGGCTGGAGAAGTCAATGACAGAATTGCATGGAATGCTAAAGACAGCCGAACAAAACCTGAGGAAACCTAATGATGTTCTGTTGGTTAAAAAGGAAACGAACTTCAAAAAGAAAGGCAAAAAGGGCAAAGGAAAGGCCAAAGGAAAAGGCAAAGGCAAAGACAAAGTTCAGGGTGGGACCTTGAACAAAGGAAAATCTGTTGCCAGTGCCGCTGAGTCGCAGTGCTTCTATTGCAATGAGATTGGTCATTGGAAGAGAGACTGCAAGAAGTTCAAGGAAGATAACAAGAAGGGAAGTGGAGCTTCCACTTCAGGTATTTTTGTTATAGAAATTAACATTTCTACTTATCAAACTGATTCATGGGTATTAGATACCGGTTCAGGAGCTCATATTTGTTCAAATATGCAGGTGCTCGCAAAGAGTAGAATGTTAAATAAAGGAGAGGTACAGCTACGTGTCGGCAATGGAGCACGAGTTGCTGCTTTGGCCATAGGCACTGCATCATTGGCTCTACCTTCCGGGATGATCTTAGAATTAAATAATTGCTATTATGTACCTGCCATAAGTAGAAACATTATCTCTATTTCATGTTTGGATATGTTTGGATTTGAATTTAAATTTAAGAACAGTGGCTGTTACTTTTATTTAAATGATATATATTATGGCAAAGCTTCGTTACATGATGGGCTTTATATTCTAGATCTTGATGTTCCTGTCTATAACATACAAACCAAAAGACTCAAATCAAATGATTTGAATTCCACTCTATTGTGGCATTGTCGTTTAGGACATATAAGTGAGAAACGCATAAAGAAGCTTCATAAAGAAGGACTTCTAGACTCATTTGATTTGGAATCACTTGAAACATGCGAAGCTTGTTTGTTGGGAAAAATGACTAAAGCACCTTTCACTAGGATAAATGAAAGGGCGAATGACCTATTGGTACTTATACATTCAGATGTATGTGGACCATTTAGTTCAGTCGCAAGAGGTGGTTTTCAGTACTTCATCACATTTACTGATGATTTTAGTAGATATGGTTATGTCTATTTAATGAGACATAAATCAGAAGCATTTGAGAAATTCAAGGAATTTCAGAATGAAGTACAAAATCAACTTGGCAAGACAATTAAAGCTCTTCGGTCAGATCGAGGAGGCGAATATTTGAGTCAAGAATTTGGTGAACATTTGAAGCAATTTGGAATTGTTTCACAACTTACTCCTCCAGGAACACCTCAATGGAATGGTGTGTCTGAAAGGAGAAATAGAACATTGTTGGACATGGTTCGTTCTATGATGAGTCAAGTTGATCTTCCATTATCATTTTGGGGATATGCTCTAGAAACGGCAACTTTCACACTTAATAGGGTTCCAACAAAGGCAGTTGAGAAGACACCATTTGAGATATGGACTGGGAAACGTCCTAGTATGTCTTTTCTTAAAATTTGGGGTTGTGAGGCTTATGTAAAACGATTGATGTCTGATAAGCTCACACCTAAATCTGATAAGTGTTTCTTTGTTGGATATCCGAAACAAACCAAGGGATTTTTCTTCTATAATAGGGCAGAGAACAAAGTATTTGTTGCTCGAAATGGTGTCTTCTTGGAGAAAGAATTTCTCTCCAAAGGAGTTAGTGGGAGTAATGTGCATCTCGAAGAAATTCGAGATACTCAAGAAGATACTCCTACTACTCATGAGGAACCACAAGACATTGTGGAACCTATACAAGAGACATTACCATTACGAAGGTCGGATAGGGAACGTCGCATACCTCAGAGGTATTTGTTGCTCATATCAGAACAACGCGACATATTGTTGTTGGACAACGATGAGCCTATGACGTTTCGTGAAGCAATGGAAAGCCCGGACTCTGATAAATGGCTTGAGGCTATGAAATCTGAAATGCAATCCATGGTAGATAATCAAGTTTGGAGCTTGGTCAATTTACCTAATGGTGTAAGAACCATTGAGTGTAAATGGATTTTTAAGAAGAAAATTGACATGAATGGGAATGTTCACATTCACAAAGCACGTTTGGTGGCAAAAGGTTTCAAGCAAATTCATGGGATAGACTATGATGAAACTTTTTCACCAGTTGCAATGCTTAAGTCAATTAGGATACTTCTAGCAATTGCCGCATATTTTGATTATGAGATTTGGCAAATGGATGTCAAAACCGCTTTCCTTAATGGAAACTTGAACGAGGATGTATACATGACACAACCCGAAGGTTTTGCTGATACAAATAATGCTAGGAAAGTATGCAAACTTCGAAAATCTATTTATGGATTGAAACAAGCATCTCGGAGTTGGAATATTCGTTTTGATGAAGTGGTCAAGGAATTTGGATTCATCAAGAACGAAGAAGAACCTTGTGTTTATAAAAAGACTAGTGGGAGTGCACTTGTTTTTCTTGTCTTGTATGTGGATGACATTCTGTTGATTGGAAGTGATATTCCATTGCTTCAATCAGTAAAGTCTTCGTTGAAAAGTAGTTTTTCAATGAAGGATTTAGGTGAAGCAAATTACATATTGGGAATAAGGATCTATAGGAATAGATCAAAAAGGCTAATTGGATTGAGCCAAAGTACATACATTGACAAGGTGTTGAAAAGATTCAACATGCAAGATTCAAAGAGAGGATCCTTACCTATGTCAAGTGGCATAAGTCTTTGCAAGAATCAGTGTCCTTCGACACAAGATGAGCGAGACCGCATGAGTAAGATTCCATATGCTTCCGCAATTGGATCTATCATGTATGCTATGCTTTGTACACGTCCCGATGTTTCATATGCTTTGAGTGTCACAAGCAGATACCAGTCAGATCCAGGTGAGGGTCATTGGATAGCAGTGAAGAATATCCTTAAGTACTTGAGAAAGACTAAGGATGCATTTCTTGTTTATGGAGGTGAGGAAGAGCTTGTTGTATCTAGTTATACAGATGCAAGCTTCCAAACCGACAAAGATGATTTTAGATCGCAATCTGGATTTGTATTTTGTCTCAATGGAGGAGCTGTAAGTTGGAAGAGTTCCAAGCAGGAGACAGTAGCTGATTCTACAACAGAAGCTGAATATATTGCTGCTTCAGAAGCAGCAAAAGAGGCTGTTTGGATAAGAAAGTTCATTATTGAACTTGGTGTGATTAAAAGTATTGAAAAACCAGTGGATCTCTATTGTGATAATAATGGAGCAATCGCACAGGCTAAAGAGCCAAGATCACATCAAAAATCCAAACACATACTTCGACGTTTTCACCTTATTCGAGAGATAGTGAATAGAGGTGATGTTAAAATATGCAAGATAGCAACGGATGCAAATGTGGCAGATCCTTTGACTAAACCTCTTTCACAAGTTAAGCATGATATGCATACTAGAGCTATAGGTATTAGATACATGAGTGATTGGCTCTAGTGATTATTATTGTGCTACAGAGGTTTATAATTTAGATGCTTGTTTGTATATTTATGTTTTATGAATAAAACAATGTAATGTTCCTTGAATAATTTATTGCTTATTATTTATCATCAATTCGATGAATTGGATCGTAAAACTTTATAATGGAATGCAATATTATTCTAAATAGTCCCTAGTCTTTATTATTAGTCGGAACAATAATAATTTAATAGACTAGTATGTAGATTGATTGTGGGTGATCAGGTTTTACGGATCATTGATATGGGATATCCAATGCAATCACATGGATACATGTTTTAATAAACATGGTATTGGACAGACCCGCTATAAAATACTGTATGGATTATTATGTGTCATCAGTTTATTTTATACAATATTTTGTTGAATCCTTTGACTTGAGATCATCATTGATTTCTTCAATGAGGATTGTATACTTTAATGCTATCAAACGTTAGCCCTAACCAGGTAACTATAAAGGTAGTAATTGGGTGTATTATGAATCATGTGAAGAAATGTGAGTGATCAAGATGGAATTTATCCCTCTCATGTATTGAGAGTATGATATCTCTGGGCCCCTCTAGAAAGATAGATTGAAAATTGCATGGCCGTGCTATATGGTTGATAGTCAATCATATTAAAGTCAATCTAAATTTGGTATGAGAAATCAAAGATTGTACTGTACAAAGTTGACACATATCCTGCTTTGAGTACAATCAAGATATCAAGTGATAAAGGGATTAACATAAATAATTGTGAGGTAATTGTCGGATATTGACATTCATATAATTTGGGTAGTCATAATGCCCTGCTAGGGACCGCTTATGATTTGTGTGCCAAAAAGAATTTTCAGCTCACTGCCAACATTATATGAACCTATTGGGTCACACACAAGAACAAGGTTGAAATCAAATTTAATATATATTAATTTCAGACAAATGTATTAGATACATTAATATTTGGAATTAGAACAAGTGGGAGACTGTAAGAAATGTTCTACAGGCCAAATAATATGGGCTGAATTAATATATTAAGTCTTATTGGGCTAGGCCCAAATTCTTGATCTAATCTGATCTGATCTGATCTGATCACGTTTTCTAAAAGGTGCAACCAGATGGTGTGATGAATGGATGCATAAACATTATAAATATACATGCAGCAGTTCGGTTTCTAAGGTTCCAGAAAATTCCATCTCGCACATATCAGAAAACGTAAGAGAAAGAAAGAAAAAGACGGGGCTTTCAGATTGGTACTAGCATACCAGTTGACTGTTGATTTTGAATCTGTTCGTGTGGATACTGATAGAGGCGTGATTGCTAGGCTGTTGCGTGGATCTGACACGAAAGAAAGGAAACACGAAGGAAAGGAGACACGAAGGACAGTAAAAGAAGGCTACTACTAGACTTGAAGTTTCCGCTGCGCGTCTAGTGGTAAAATCTGTTTTAATCCTAGGATTAATTTTATACATGGATTCTGGTTTTCGGGTAGTGAACATCTTGAACTGATTCGAATTGTTGCACTATAACCTACCCGAAACCCCAACAGATACATTACCAATTGAATAACACAAAAACAATTAATTTACAAAAAATGGTTCTGGTACTCCTAGGTAAATCAAATATGTAATACTTGGAAATTAAAAATCAGACACACTGAATTTCTCTTCAAAACCAACAGAAACCTTGTCTAACAACTGTTTTAGATAAGAATCAACTGAGCTAAACTCAACTGAGATTCAATTAGTTCATATAATGTGTTTATTCAGCAGTTGACCCTATTAATTAAGCCTAATTTGGCCTCAATTAGATACCCAATGCTAGAAATTCGAAATCGAATGCTCCTCACCGCAAAAAACCAAATAAAAAGAAGATCCCTAATGCAATGTAACAAATTGAACCTGGAGAGCGTGATCCTGAGAAAACCCGAGAGAGGAGAAACTGGTGGATCGGGTTGAGCATAGGTTTCCAAATTTGAGATCATACAGCAGTAAGTCTTATCCGATACCAGCAAGGAGAAGGGGGGAGGGAGAGGAGGACGGGAGGAGAGAGAGCACAGAAATCTCTCCAACGTAAGGGCCCTCACTCAGACGAATTCGCTCGCAAGAGAATTGTTGTTCGCTGTCTCCTTCTCTCTCGCTTGCTGTCACAACCACAATCCGATTTGGGGATAGCTGTTGGCAATTTTGACAAGTCAATCGGCTCTATTGAAGAAGAAGGAATAGCGGGCAAAGAGGGTAGCGAAGCGGGCAGAATTATTGAGAGGTCAGTAACTCTGCAAGCGGGCCCAACCTAATAGAATAAGTCAAACAAAGTAAGTTCTGACATCAGGTCCCAGTAGTCAATATTACATGGAGATAGCATTGGAGACGCTAGGATTGTGCGTAAGTCAGTTAGAAGTTAGTTAGTCTGCTGAATAAGCTGGTCGGATTATGAAGCTGAGTTGTCATTCTGACATACGTTAGCAAGATCCGTTAGTTTGATTTTTCATTCATTTCTTGTAATTGCATCGCCTATAAAAGACAAACTCTTGTACGGTTTGGATTATAAAAGAAATAAAGAATTTTGAAGTTTTTCTCTCTCTCATCGTTCAAAGCAATATATAGCTGAGATCAATTTTTCCTTTCTTGTATGGATTTCCCTTCTTTCAATGGAGAAAGGGCAGTAGAGTGGATAGAGGATTGTGAATAGTTTTTTGAGTTGTATCAAGTTCCAGATGAGTACAAAACACGCATGGCCACTATGAGCATGGTTGATGATGCCAAAGAGTGGTACAGATCTCTAAAGATTTCAAGAAAAACACCCCCCTGGCCAAATCTGGTTGATGAAATTCTGGAATTCTTCACTAACAGTTCTGGTAATCCAATTGACCAGTTCAAACAAGTCAAACAGCATGGTAAGGTGAATGAGTATGTCAAAGAGTATTTGAGAGCCAGATCTAGATTGATTTGTAGAACACAGATCTCAAATGAAGATTTTTTTGTGGGATCTTTTATTAGTGGGCTAAAAGAGGATATTAAAAATAACCTTGATTTGTTTGAACCCTCTACACTAAAGACTGCAATTAAATTGGTTAAGAAGATTGAGCTAACCTTAGAAGGGGGTAGTAGAATGGTGCATTATAGTTAAAAACCAATGGTGCAGCAAGGGCCAAAGAATAATGAAATGGTTGTGAAGAAATGGGAAGGCAACAACAGAAACCAGTTTACTAAACTAAATCAGACAACCATGACAACGGAGCAGAAGAAGAAGCTGGGGTTGTGTTTTAGATGTTTGGAGAAGTGGCATGTGGGACATAAGTGCAATCCAAAGACACTGCATACAATTGACAGTGAAGTGGTTGAAAGGGAACTAGAAGAGGAGATGCCCGAATCAGTTCCAGTAGAGAATAAAGAGGAAGAAAAGGGGGAAAATTTTGAAGATGAGGAGGAAGAACGAGCAATGATAACCCTATGTGCCAACACCAACTTACAAACCCAAGCACAATCAGAAACCGCAAAAACCTTTAAATTTAAGGGTTATATTGGGAAAATGCCAGTATGTGCTCTCATTGATAGTGGTAGCACACATTCCTTCATAGACCCAGAACTGTCACACACTCTCAAGCTGAAATTGTCCAAACTAACCCTATGAAAGTGACTATAGCTGATGGTACTCACATGAACTCAACTCAGATTTGCAAAAACCTCAAGTTTTCAATCCAACAACAAGAGTTCAACATGGATATGAGAGTGATGAAGGTGCCTAGTTATGACATAATTCTAGGCATTAATTGGCTTGCAACTACGGGTGTTATGACAGTAGATTGGAGGAAGGGAATAATGGAGTTTGGGTACAAGGGCAAACCTGTAAAGTTGCAAATTCAAGAAGAGAAGGCTGAGGTGAAATTGTGTGAGCAGTCTATAGATGTGGGAAAAGAAAAGAAGAAAGGGAATCAAGTTCTCATAGCCCACCTTTTTTGTAGGATTGAACAAGAAAAGCAAGAAGGACAAGAATGCCCTCTTGAAATTAAGGAGGTACTGGATACATTTAGTGAAGTTTTTGAAGAACCAACATCTCTACCTCCCTCTAGAACCATTGACCACAAAATTACTCTTAAGCCAGATGCAAACCCTATTTCTCTCAGACCATACAGATTTTCTTATTTCCAGAAATTAGAGATAGAGAAAATAATAGAAGAACTGTTGAAGAATTCATTCATTCAGCCCTCTTCTAGTCCCTACTCCCCTATACTATTGGTAAAGAAAAAAGATGGAACTTGGCGCATGTGCATTGATTACGGAAGGCTAAATGAGAATACAATCAAAAACAAATTTTCCATACCTATTATCGATGATTTGCTAGATGAATTGAAGGGGGCACAGTTTTTCTCTAAGTTTAATTTAAGAGCTGGTTATCACCAAATTAAGATGTGCGAGGAAGACAAGTTTAAAACCGCATTCCAGACCCATGAAAGGCATTACGAGTTCAATGTGTTGCCATTTGGCCTCACCAATGCACCAGCAACCTTTTAGTGTTTGATGAATTTAGTTTTCAAGCCTTTTCTCAGAAAATTTGTATTAGTTTTCTTTGATGATATCCTTATCTATAGCCAAGATTTGAGTTCCCATGTATCTCACCTCAAGCAAGTGCTAACAGTGTTGCAAGAAAACCAGCTATTTGTGAAAAGATCTAAGTGTGATTTCTATGTAGAGAAGATTGAATATTTGGGCCATGTGATAACCAATGATGGGGTAGCCACTGATACACAGAAAATTAAGGCAATGCAAGAGTGGCCTATACCTAAAAATGTGAAAGGATTGAGAGGGTTCTTGGGTTTAACGGGATACTACAGAAAATTTATCAGAAACTATGGAGTGATCTCAAAACCCTTGACAAATCTATTGAAGAATGATGTATTCCAATGGAGTACAGAGGCTCAGACAGCTTTTGAACAACTCAAAGAGGCCATGACACAAGCCCCAGTTCTAGCTCTACCTGATTTTTCTAAAGGATTCATTTTAGAAACTGATGCAAGCAATGAAGGCATAGGCGCAGTACTGATTCAAGAACAGAAACCCATAGCCTTTATGAACCAGAAATTAGGGGTAAGAAATAGGGCCTTGTCAACATATGAAAAAGAACTTCTAGCTCTTATTACTACTGTTGTGAAATGGAGGCATTATTTGCTTGGGGGCCAATTTGTGATAAGAACTGATCATATTAGTTTGAAGTTTCTCTTAGAACAAAAAGTGAACACAACTCTCCAACACAAAGGTCTTAGCAAGTTGCTGGGCTTAGACTATGTAATTGAGTATAAAAAAGGCAAAGAGAATATAGTGGCTGATGCACTATCAAGAAGAGAAGAGGGTAGAACAGAAAATTGTGATTTTAATCCAGGTTTGATGGCAGTCAGTGAGCTCCGGCCCCAATGGATAAATGAAGTTCAAGATAGCTATGAAAATGATGATTGGATTGAAGGGCTAAAAAGGAAGATTGTTGAGGCCAAAATAGTGCAACAAGGAGGCAAAACCAACACTGTTTCAGCCACTGAAAGAGAAAATTGAGAGCAACAGTACCTCACTCAACACCAAGGGGTGATCAGAAGAAAGGGAAGGGTGTAGATAGGCAACCATGGAGAATTGAGAAGGCAAATCCTAGAGGCACTCCACTCATCCACCATTGGAGGACATTCGGGTATCACTGCCACATACCAAAGAGTAAAAAAATCTTTCTATTGGCCACACTTGAAGGAGGATATACACCAATTTGTGAAAAATGTGAGAATTGTCAATTCAATAAACCTGAACATCTCTCCTCCCCTGGCCTACTTCAACCCCTTCCAATCCCTGTTGAGGCATGGTCAAGCATTGGCATGGACTTTATATCGGGTCTTCCCAAATCAGACGGCAAAGAAGTGATAATGGTGGTTGTGGACCGGTTAACAAAATATGCCCATTTCTTATCTCTCTCCCATCCATTTAAGGCAAAAGATGTAGCACAGATTTTCTTAGATAACATCTATAAACTCCATGGTTTGCCCCAGAATATAATTTCAGACAGAGATCCCATTTTTACTAGTAATTTTTGGAAAGAATTGATGGATAATCTAGGAGTGAAGCTCAACATGAGCACTGCTTATCACCCCCAGTCAGATGGTCAAACCGAACGGGTCAACCAATGTTTGAAGAACTACTTGAGGGGTATGTGTTATAATCAACAAAAGAAGTGGCATAAGTGGCTCTCAATGGCAGAGTGGTGGTATAACTCATGCTATCATACCGCTATCAAAAACATCTCTCTTCAAGGCCCTTTATGGCTATGATCCCCCACAATTAGCACTTAGCAGTAACCCTAGGAGTCAAGTACAATCGATAAATGAGGTGCTCAGAAACAGGCAGGAAGTGATGAGACAATTGAAAGAAAATTTGAGGAAATCACAAGAGAGAATGAAGCTATACACCAATAACCATCGGACTGAAAGGCAATTTAAAGAAGGAGATTGGGTGTACCTAAAAATTCAACCTTACAGGCAAGTGACCATAGCGGGAATGCAGAATCAGAAACTAAACCCCAACTTTTTTGGTCCCTATGAAATTATTGAGATTTATGTATGTTTATTGCATTAATATTAATTATAGGGGTATATTGGTAAGAAAGCAATTATAGAGAACCGTAGGGTTATGGATGTAATTGTTATGCCTATATAGGCCCAAACGAACAAAGGAAGGAATACAATTCATATTTTTACATAAAATCTTTATGGTATCAGAGCTTTCCTTTCTTCAATTTTTTCGCGCACTGTAGCGCTACAGTAGCCGCTCGCACTATAGCAGAGAGAGCAGCTACCGCCAGCTCAGCCACCACCCAGCGACTCCAGCCACCATCGTCGCCTCTGCTGGGGTCGCCTCCGCCTAGGGTTTGCAACCATCGCCTCTGATCAGGTCAGATCGGACCAGATCTCAGGCGATTAGCAACAACTCCGGTTGGATGACTTGGATCCACCGAGGAGGTGTTCTCTGCTCCGCCTAGCTCCGCTTGAGTCAACCACGTGGCTCCGCCATTAGCTGAGCAAAGCAAGCCAGCAGCTCTGTCTCAGAAATGGCTTAGTTTGACTTAGTTTAGCAGCTCCTTTTTTTAAGCAGCTCCATTTTTTTATCTAAGCAGCTCCGTTTTTATTGTTACAGCACCTCCGTATTTATTTTTTTCTTCTTCTCTAAGCCGGTCAGCTAACAAGGTAGGCGACTTGTGCTTGTTTTGGCCGGCGTGGGGGGCCTTTACCCCACGATATTCGAGAAATAGGTTTGGATCAGGTTCTCGATCGGATTTGATTGGGTTTGGGCTCGTATCTTGATGAGGTAGATCAAGTTTGGGTCAAGAAAGAGAAGAAGAAAGGGGGGGATAATGTGGATCTTGATCTTAACAGTGTAAGATCGGGTCTAAGAGAGTAATAGGAGGGATTCATACTTGGATTGATACGTGAGGCGTATATCTGAGTCCGATCAATGTCAGAAGAGGAGACTGGCAATGCATTTGCGAAGGCTTGAGCGAAGCTAACCTCTGATGAGATGGCTGTCGTGGTGCGACGAGTGTTGGCTGTGTACCAAGCTTCTGTTGAGAGCAAGCCGAAGGTGAAAAAGGTTGAGCTACCACCTATCGATATAAGACTCAAAGGGAAGGATCTTGAGGGGCACTTAACTGAGGAGGAGACTCGAATTAGGCTACAGGCTGGGGTAGCAGGACTTCCAGGGGTGAAGTCAGCACTAGTGGTTTTCAACTCAGGTCACACAGGGTTCAGAGGCGAGCCTCGACGGTGTTACAGATGCGGTGAGGTAGGTCACTTGAAGCAGGCTTGCCCTAAGCCACCAAAGGAGAGAAATACAGGTGGGAAAGGGCAGTCTGGGAGTCGTGCCCGCCGCCGTGGAGGTCAGAGTGGTGGAAGAGGAGGCAACCGGACACATTTGATGGTTGCAGAGGAGGAAGAAAAAGTTGGTGGGGACCTTACAGAGGAGGATCAGGTACTTATGGAGGCCTATTCTCAGGGACTCAAGGACAGGAAGAAGCTGATGGGTAATGTGAAAAGCATGAGAGATGATGCATCAACCTCTACTTCATCCAAGGGTAACTTTGCTTCTCTTGCCCACACAGCTATAGGTACTCATGATACCCTTGCTTTAGCCTCTATATCCACCATAAGATCACCAGATTGGATAGTCGACTCTGGTGCATCTCGCCATGTGACTGGTACTGTTGGGGATTTTTCTTCCTACACTCGCCTAGCAGTCTCAGAGAGCGTTCAGATCGCAAATGGTACGGCTCAACCAGTAGTTGGTAAGGGTACTGTGAGATGTATCGATTCAGTGACTCTAACCAATGTGTTGCATGCTCCTTCCTTTCCAGTAAACCTAGTATCTATTAGTACTATTATTCGTGAGCAGAAATGCATTGTGACATTTGATATTCCAAGGATGGTCTTTCAGGAGAAGGGGATAGGTCGGATATTAGGGACTGGCACATGGCGTGACGGGTTATGGTACATGGATCAAAAAGGGATGGACACAGCGCTGGCATTTGTGGTCGATAGAGTGGGCGCAGGAGGGTCTGGGATGAGTGTGGAGGATGAGTTGCTTTTGATTCATCGGCGGATGGGGCACTCTTCCTTCAGCCTATTGGAACGTTTATATCCATCAGAGTATGAGAAAGCTGACAAACAGAAACTTGTGTGTGATGGATGTGAGTTTGGAAAGCATACAAAGAGTTCGTATGTAAGCTCAGGAAGTAGGAGTTCTCATGCCTTTGATTTGGTTCATTAAGACGTATGGGGGCCTTGTCCTACGACTACTATGAATGGGTTCAAATATTTTGTCTCCTTCATCGATTGTTTCTCTCGTGCGACTTGGATTTATCTGATGAAGAACAAGAGTGATGTGTTTGCTTGCTTCAAGGACTTTCACAAAGGAGTTCAGACTCAATACGGTGCAGTTGTGAAGGTATTGAGGTCTGATAATGGAACAGAGTACACCAACAGGGCGTTTGGGGAGTACTTGTCATCTACTGGAATACAGCATCAAACCACGTGTCCATACACACCAGAGCAGAATGGGGTAGTAGAACAGAAGAACAGGCATCTCCTTGAGATAACTCGGGGTATGATGATTTCAATGAATGTTCCGAAATATTTGTGGGGACAAGCAGTCCTGACAGCCGCACAATTAATCAACAGAATGCCATCTAGAGTGTTGGACTGGCAGACTCCATGTGTGATGTTGAAAGGAGATAATGAGGGTATTCTTCGTCCAAAGATATTTGGTTGTGTGTGCTTTGTGAAAGACAACAGACCAAATGTTGGAAAATTGGATCTGAGGGCTGTGAGGTGTATCTTTGTGGGGCACTCAGCTACTCAAAAGGGTTATGTGTGCTGGAGTCCGGTAGAGAGAAGATTGTTTGTGAGTATGTGTTCCACACAAAATATATGCTACAAAGTTTCAATATAGCAAGCTATACCTTTTAAACCTTCGTTACACTCTATCAAATCAGATAGCAAGTGAACTATCCTATCGATGAGTATGTTAAGGTATCGATCCAAGGGAATGGAAGAAAAAGACCGGACTTATCCTAAAATTACTTGAGATTCTAGAAGTGAGAGAGATTGATTTGGTTTGATTCTAACAATTCTACTGAATTATGACAAGTTTAAAAGACGATAAAAAGAATTAAAGTTGTTTTCAATTAATAAAAAGGCGTTTCCAGGGTTCAGATTTCATTTCTGTTCAGTCCCGAGGCATACGGCCCATAGGGTTTCCCATACGGTCCGTATGGAACCCCGAGTTAATGCAGCAGCTATTGTTTTCTGTGTTGGTGCTAATGTTTAGGGTTTCTATCGACCAGATCTAGATGCCTAACCTCAACTTTCGCATTTTGGCTTAGCACCCGATTACCAGACTCAAATACTTCCCTCTTAGATGCGTTAAACCTCAACTTTCGCATTTTGGCCTAATTTATCTAAGTTACTTGTTGGTTTACTAAAAGTATCCAAGGACTTTCGCCTCAAGAAAAGTTTCACCTTTCGGGTACTCCTTGGTTTCACCCTACTTCATATACTTTATTCGGTTGGATTAAATGTCATAGACTTGGCTCCTAACACATAGATGTGCGCATTCATCTAGAGGGATGACTAATCAATTCAAGCAAGCACAAATAAAGCAATCGAAATACTACTCAACAAAGTAAAAACAAAGCAGTCAACACAAAATCCAAGTAGCAAGCAACAAAACCAAACTAGAAACTACATCTTACCCCTAGAAACAAAGTAAATTAGCTACTCATGTTCATAAGATAACACAAATAACAAGAAATAAAAGAGTTCATGACAAAACAGTGGAAAATCCGAAGATCCGTTGCAAACTCGCGTTTTTCACTTCTCTTCTTCTCTTCCTCCTCTTGTCTTTTTCTCCAAGAAAGGTTGTCCAAGTCCCAGTGGTGAATCTCTTTTTTTTTTGGTGAGGAGTATCTCCTTTAATGCCCCAAATCGCGCCTCCAGAGGTTTCCTTTTCGGCCTCCTTGAATTAAGCTGATTTCAAATTCCAGCTGGATTTTCCCATTTAGCGTCCTACGGCCCGTAGGGAACCCCATACGGGCCGTATGCCTGTGTTTTGTCTTGGAGACTTGATGCCTCTGTTGTGGAACCTTCTGTGTGGTGGGGCAGATCCTGTATGGCCCGCACGGTATGTCATACGGGCCGTATGAAAAGTAGTCAGAACCAGTTTTTCGCCCTTTTTCCTGCAAAATACCAAACAAAACATAGCAGTACCACATTTCATCGAAATAGAAGTATAAAGTCCACATTTATAGGCTTTAAAACACAGGTTTAAGCGCGAATTAGGACTGTAAACTAGATATAATATGGAGATATCAGTATAGATGTTACATTCCGCGAGCTCGAACCTTACTACTCCTCAGAGACTACATCACTTTTTGGAGACTCGCTTGATACAGGAGGTATGAAGCAAGATGGGGAGAGTAGTAGTGATAGTGAGAAAAGGATGGTGAGTGTGGGTGATATTCCTTGCCCACTGGTGGATTCGGCTAGGGTTGAGCCGGAAAATGAGGATCTAGCTAGAGGTGAGCCAGAAAAGGAGGATTCGGCTAGGGTTGAACCGGAAAATGAGGATTCGACCAAGATTGAGCCGCAAAGAGAGGATTCGGCGGGTGAGCCAAAAGTTGAGAGAAATGGGCCCGAGGGTGGTAGGACTCAAGCTCAGGGGGAGTCAAGATATCGTGAGGTGTATGTGAGAAGAAATAAGCAGAATGAGGGAGTCGTGCCTACAGTGCCACATGTGCCAAGTCCCTTGTCTTTACCTAATTCGACTCCTGAGATGCTTACACCATCCACCTCAGACTCAGAATACACAGGTGCTATGATTCCTCTCACTACTCCTCCCACTCCCCTATCAGTAAGAAAGACTCCTCGCGAGAATGCGGGCATTCCTCCTGACTGATATGGTTTTTCGCATGAGATTGCTCAGTTTGTCTCTTACTCACACATATCACCGGTACATAGAGCGTTCATTGCATCATTAGACACTATATCTATTCCTAAGTATTGGCAGGTTGCTAAAGGAGATCCAAAATGGAAAGCAGCCATGCAAGAAGAGCTCGAGGCCCTCGAGAAGAACAGAACCTGGGAGCTTGTGTCACTACCACCAAGCAAGAAGGTTGTTGGATGCAAATGGGTCTTTACAATAAAACAAAATCCAGAGGGTCTAGTTGAGCGCTACAAGGCTAGGTTGGTAGCGAAGGGGTACAGTCATACTTATGGCATCGACTATGATGAGACCTTTGCACCAGTGGCGAAGATGAGCACAGTGAGAACACTGGTTTCCATGGCAGTGAATGGAGGATGGAAGTTACATCAACTCGACGTGAAGAATGTGTTTCTTCATGGTGACTTGTTAGAGGAGGTGTATATAGAGATTCCATCAAGGTTTGGCATGAACCAGACAGTGGGTAAGGTGTGCAGGCTCAAGAAGTTGCTTTATGGGTTGAAACAGTCTCCTCGGGCCTGGTTCGATAGGTTCAGGAAGACTATGGTAGGCATGGGCTATCAGCAGATCAATGCTGATCACACGGTGTTTACTAGGCAACATGGTGGTCACATTACTATGCTGGCTGTGTATGTTAATGATATGATCATTACCGAGGATGATAAGGGAGAGATTGCACATTTGAAGGCAAGATTAGGGAAGGAATTCGAGGTGAAGGATTTGGGACAGCTTAGGTACTTTCTTGGAATTGAGGTAGCTCGTGGAGCAAAGGGGATTGTTCTATCTCAAAGGAAATATGTCCTAGACTTGCTCACTGAGACAGGCATGTTGGGGTGCAAGCCTGCAATTTCTCCAATTGATGTGAAGGCCAAGATTAGTGCAGAGGCAGGAGAACAGGTTGAACGTGAGAGGTACCAGAGACTGGTAGGCAGATTGATCTATTTGACACATACACGTCCTGATATCTCATTTGCAGTGAACGTGGTGAGCCGCTACATGTATAATCCTAGGAAGGGCCATATGGACGTAGTGTATCACATTCTGAGGTACTTGAAGAGTGCACCAGGGAAGGGCTTGATTTTCAAGCAGAATGGACACATGAACATTGAGGGCTACTGTGACTCTGATTGGGCCAGTTGCCAAGACAACATGAGGTCCACAGCTGGCTATTGCATGTTCGTAGGGGGCAACTTGGTCTCTTGAAAAAGCAAAAAGCAGCCAGTTGTTGCGAGATCGACAGCAGAAGCCGAGTACAGGGCTATGGCATTAGGAGTTGCTGAGATGGTGTGGCTGAAGAGATTGTTGGAAGAGCTCAAGGTGAATCATGGAGCTCAAATGAAATTGTGGTGCGATAGCAAGTCAGCGATCAGCATTGCCAACAATCCTGTGCAACATGACAGAACCAAGCATGTGGAGATCGATAAATTCTTCATAAAGGAAAAGTTAGAAAGTGGACTATTGGAGCTGAGTTATGTAGCTACTGGAGATCAAGTAGCTGACTGCCTCACCAAAGGACTTAATTCTATAGATCTAGATAGGTTTTGTGACAAGATGGGCTTGATTGATATCTTTCACCCATCTTGAGGGGGGGTATTGAGATTTATGTATGTTTATTGCATTAATATTAATTATAGGGGTATATTGGTAAGAAAGCAATTATAGAGAACCGTAGGGTTATGGATGTAATTGTTACGCCTGTATAGGCCCAAACGAACAAAGGAAGGAATACAATTCATATTTTTACTGAAAATCTTTAGAAATAATTGAAAGGGTCGATGCAGTTGCATACCGTCTAAATCTGCCACCGGAATCATCAATCCACCCTGTCTTCCATGTGTCCCAGCTCAAGGCACGTGTGAGTGACTCTCAAGCAGTTTCTCCTTCCATTCCGTTGGTAGGAGTTCAAGGTCCGCACTATCCTCAGCCACTAGCAATTTTAGCACAACGCATGGTGAAGAAAAGAAATGCAGTGGAGTCCCAAGTGTTAATTCAGTGGATGAATTAGTCAATAGACGACGCGACTTGGGAGATTACAAGTCGATTAAAGAGAAGTATCCTGATTTTATTCTTGAAGTTGAGAATAGTTTGAAGGAAGGGGGAGTGTCACAACCACAATCCGATTTGGAGATAGCCGTTGGCAATTTTGACAAGTTAATCGGCTCTATTGAAGAAGAAGGAATAGTGGGCAAAGAGGGTAGCGAAGCGGGCAGAATTATTGAGAGGTCAGTAACTCTGCAAGAGGGCCCAACCTAACATAATAAGTCAAGCAAAGTAAGTTCTGACATCAGGTCCCAGTAGTCAGTATTACATGGAGATAGCATTGGAGACACTAGGATTGTGCGTAAGTCAGTTAGTCTGCTGAATAAGCAGGTCGGATTATGAAGCTGAGTTGTCATTCTGACATACGTTAGCAAGATCCGTTAGTCTGATTTTTCATCCATTTCTTGTAATTGCATCGCCTAAAAGGCAAACTCTTGTACGGTTTGGATTATAAAAGAAATAAAGAATTTTGAAGTTTCCTCTTTCTCTCATCGTTCAAAGCTATATATAGCTGAGATCGATTTTTTGTATCTTCTGTTCAATTGCTTGAAATTGAGTCTCAAATTGAGACTGGTCTCCACTGTCAGGATTTAGAACCTGACACTTGCTCTCTCCTTCTGATCAAAAAAAATTCGCTCCGAAGAGAATCGTCATTCCCTGTTTCCTCCTGTCTCGCTCGGTCTAGGGTTTTTTCTTTTTTTTTCTTTGTAATAGACTGCGGTTTGGGTTTGGTGAAGAGATGGAGCGGAGAAACTTTCTTAGGGATGCGCGGGCAATGCATGCTTAAGGGTTGAAGAACATAATTTGAAAATTTCATGTGCGATCTGAAAATTCAACGGCTGAGAATCCTTCTACAAAAAAAACAGTAAATCAGGACCCTTGCTAGATCCAGACATTAAGCTTCTTAATAAAGAGAAGAGATACCGTTTGAACTTTTGCTTTATATAAAGAACCAAAATGAACTTTTGATGTTGGAATTTAATATTGAAAACCAGAGAGTTAAATGAACAAATCAAGATCTCATAATTACACTTGTTATTCTTAAATTAGCAAGACAAGAATCAGATTGCTTCTCTCGGAAAAAGGAATCTATTTTTACTACTACACGGAAAACAAAAGATACCTCATTTTTCTAATCAACATAAGTTTATTTATAAACTCTTTATATATTAAGCAAGGCCAGAGCTCTATGAAGCCAAAACTGATCTGTTGAAATCTTTACCTGCATGGAATTTAAACCAAAAAGGGTGTTATTGTGTATAAGTGGAAACTGAAAATTATATTATGTACTATTAAAATAGGAAATAATTATTTTGTCAATTTTGTAAATAAAATCTTTCTTTCATACACAAAAAATATTTGAAGGATTTAGAAAGCAATTTCTAAATAATCGATGGACTAGTGAATTAATATTCGAGGAATTATCAGATGTTTCGCTGGTTTTCTTGTTATATATATGCACTATGATGAGTTTATGGCATCATACCTGGATTTCAATGAAGTTGTTAATTCCTAAAGAAGATGGAAATTAAATTGATCTGTCAATTGTCCCTTTCAGCATGAATGTTAGTTGTGAAGTCAAATACCAGTATGATTGGTAGAGCAGCAAGGATATACTGCAATACCAGTCCATGTACGAACTGGTAAAAGCATTTTTCTCAGAATTCCAAATCCTCACAAACCTGACCTTTGCAAGGCCCAGATAGTGAAGAAAATTAGTCACGACCACTAGTTTTTTTCCCGTCACGTTACATGTGTAAGTCAGGTGCATAACTCTCCTTCATTATTATAATCACGTCATGTCATGTTACATGAAAATTATTCCAACATTGTTTCTTTATTACACTTTATTCCAACGTTGTTATTTTTAATAAACTGACTTAAAACCTGGAAAAATATTTATATATAATATGTCACGTCATACGTCATGTTCCATCATTTTAGTCATATATATCATGTCATGTGCCGTGCCATGCCATGCCATGAAATGACCATGTCACAGTGTGTTAATCACATCACGTCATATCATGTTTTTTCTTGACTAGACCTTGGCGCCCCAACAAAAACTTGGATACTATTTTAGATTTCTTTTGAGCACCTTTTGATATTACCCCTCTCACTTTCATCTTTCCTTTCCCTCTCCTTTTTTTTTTTTCTTAAGGTTTCAGCCTTTCAGGGGTTAGCTTTAGTATCAAAGCACAAAGCAGATGGAGGAGAAGAGGTATGCGTATATGAGTAATAAGAGCTACTTGTATGCGCTCATATATTAATTGGTGGATGACTGAAAAATCACTCACTCACCAAACAATTTCTCCAAAAGCGTTTTTCAAATCTTTCATCTTAAATCTTAATTGAAAAATAAGATCTTTCAGCATAAGTTTGTTGAAATGAACCTAATTCTTTATTAATATCTTCTCCTCCTAGCTAGAATCTAATTTCATAAAGCAGCCGCCGCACCTAACTACGTACATCTACTAAATCATTCACAGTACTTTAGGCCTCTAAACTTTTGGAACAGCAAACTCTTTACAAATTTGTCACTGGCAAATTGAGGACATACAAACAAATCAACACGTACAGATATCACATCAACATCCATGTCTCTCACATAATGAGAACACCAAACTCACATAAATTGAAAGATCAGATAATAATTTCTTCACCAAATCTCTTGATGTGAGTACGCAATTTGTCGATCAGTCTATTAACCACCATATCAGGCCTTGATATTGGTTTTACAATCCTAAGCGTCTTAAGGCACTCTCTTCTATTTCCCAATTCCTCCTGGCTTATCTCTTCTTTTGAATCACCAACCACCTTCCATAATTGTAAAAAAAAAAAATATTAGTCTAATAATATAGGTAATTGTCATATAGGTACCAGCTAATTCATAAGAGCTCCGGCCTTGCTTAATATATAAAGAGTTTATAAATAAATTGTTATTAACTAGAGTGATAAGGCAAGGTTGGCTTTGTTCACAATTTACTCATCAGCCGAAACAGAAGCAAATCATTATATGACCAGACTATAACCATGTGGATGTTATCAGATGTACCAATCATTAGTCATTCTTTAATTAGAAAAGTACACAAGGATTGTCTAGCAATGCCTCTTTCAAGGTTTTAGCGATGTTTGGAGCCTTAATCCATGCTAAGCATGCAGAACAAAAAAAGAGAGAGACTATAACCATGTCAGGAGAGATTTCTTCATAGAGGTGAAAAGTGAGCTCTTCTAGATTAGGAGACTGCTTGAGAAAACAAGCCACTAAATCAATGTCAAAACGCAAACTCCAGAATTTAATTTCCAAAGTCCGCAATTTTCTGATGGATGTGCTGCACTCAGAAATGTCCTTCTCCAATTTTACCTTTGTATTAAGAAAGAGGTAAATTTGAACGAATAAGCAAAAATCCATTTAAATTGTCATTTATAACACAGATTATGTCAACAAATAGATCAACATGATTAGCAGTTTAGCACCCACCAAAATAAAGTTTTCCATATGAAAAAAAATTTCCTTAGTTTCTTTTGTTTTCATGATTTATCCAGCTTGCAAAAGATGGCACAGAAACAAACAACACATGACAACAACCTAAACTATAACGACTATCTGCACAGATCTGTATTGTATAACTATTGTACATCATGATGAAAGAAATGTATTTCTGTCTGAGAGGACACTGTTGCAAATTGTGATCCCAATAAATAAATGCAAGAAACTAATTTTTTTAGTTTTATTTTTTATTATTATGGGAAGTGAAGTATACCTTGAACAAAGGAAGTAAGCCAAGACTCAGATGTGAAACATTTGAAAGGCTGCTGAGGAGGTTCAGATCACCATGACTATTGTCCAGATCTAAAATGATCTCAGCATATTCAAGGGATGTCATCTCCTGAAGTTCAAAGCCTTCCATTTTGTCATGAGATTCAATGACAAGAGAAGCAAGAGAAGGACAAGAGATTCGAGTTCGCCTTGATTGAGAGCATAAATAGATAATCAATTTTTGCAACACCCTTGATGAAATTTCGGTGATACCCAAATCACACCATTTTAAAACCATAGTCTCGAGGACAGGGCTGGAGCAAATATTTTGAATAAAACTATCAATGAAAAGTATCAGCAGTCTCCATACATAACTTCAGCCTTTCTAATCTTGTGCAAATGAAAGCAAAATAAGGCAAATTCCCCAGCTCTACTCCATCTCTCACAACAACAATTACAACCTTCCCGTCAATAGAATCGCCTGAAATTTCCGAATCATAGTCCTGAAGAGCATTATCGTAGACAACCATGTCCAACTCTATAGGGTTTTGATTTTCCAACACGCCAGACAGAAAATTATAAAACTTATCATCCTCGAAACTCCCATCCACACGATAATCAGCAACATTCAATTTTAGAACCGGCAGAAAAGTCCATGCATTTATCCATGTTTTGGATAGAATGCATGTTTGAACAGCCTCTTCTGTACTCAGGTAGGACAGGATTTCGGTCAGCATTTCAGTGGGCAAGCTACTAAACCAGTCCATGGCGTCCTTCTCCTTCATGTTAAGAAAAAAAAAAAAAACAAAGCCCCCAAAACTCTTTTCAATGATTTGCTCAAATTAAAGAAAAGGGTTCAGACAACATGATGTTGCCAGCAACAAAACTTTAGTTGTGGTTTTTTAAAGATTTGTTCTTTGAACTCTGTAATGTTGCAAATACATATAGAGATGATCTATTGAAGTTACATATCTTAATTGAATAAATAAAATGCTCAATCTTAATTAATATTTAAAGTTAAATAAACAATAGGCAATGCTAAGTTGCCCAAGGTCAATCTAATAATTGCACAGCTGAGGAACTAACTATTTGACAGTCCAATACAAACCCCTCATGGAAAAGATAAATTAAAAACCGATAAAGAAAATGTGGGACTGATGAGAAGGGATGGCGGAAACAAGATTTTTAACCAAGGTCTGATATAACTAAACTAATATTGAGTGGACGAGGCAAGAATTGAAGGATGAAGAAATTGAGAAAAACCTGAAGAGACTAGAGATGGCTGTTGCGCGGAGAGACTAGAGAGGCGAGGCGTAAGGAAGAGAAATGCGAGAAGATTCTGTAGTGAGGGAGGCTTTGTGGACTGAACTGAGATTCTAAAGAATCGATGAGAATTTCCCAAGAACTATTGGAACTATGGTAACGACATATAAGAGATGGAAGTGCAAAATTGGAACAAATTATTATTTCCTTCTTAAATGACTTTCCATATAATGGTCTGTTACAAAAGAAAGAATCTTAATTCACTAATTAAAACTCTACAATTAACTTACGACGTGACACGTAAGTAATGTGCTGGACAAACTCCGCTGATCTGGCCAAAACCTTTTCTGCTCTCCATTTCCGTACCTTCTTCTACTCTCCATTTCTAGCTATTGGGCCCTTCTTTTAGCTCTTTCATGTATAAATCTACAATTCTGGTATTAAATTCTGGGTCAGTTTTATTTATGCGGGACCCTTCTTTAAATTTGTTTGTTTTAATATTTCGCTGCCCATGCTCCTTTCACGGATGAGTATAATATCCGTGCAAAAATAAAAGCTAACAACTTTATATCTCTCAAGCTGATTTATACTAAAATGAAAAAAAAAGGACAAAGGAAATGTGAGACTGATGAAAGAGGGATGGTTCCGGTAAAAATAAAATAGAAAGGTGATCCTCAATTAATTATAAACAGTTATCAACAAGGAAGCTTACGAATGTATAAAACAATATCGCTTGTTCAATGATTTATTGAAGAATAACAGACGAGATGAGAAGCCTACCAAGCATACAAGAAACTAACTGCAATATTTGAATATTGGAGTTATCTTCTTACTTATTGAAACTAGACATCCGAAAAAATTATTCTACCAAATATTTGAATCAGCAAAGTAAATATTCTACCAATAAATCTTAGCAAAGAAAATATTCTACCAAATATTCAGTATCAGCCTACAAAAATTTGATTCCTCTTCTTCATTCGGTCATACCAAATGTGCACAACTAACGGCTACAGCGGTACAACTTGATAATACATCACCATTGCATACAACAAACAAAGCATAACATAACATTCAACAATGGAAATGAACATTTGTATGTAAATCTAACACGTAAATAAGCATCATTTATCCAAATCAGTGGATGACAGGCTTTAGGGGATGCGCTCTCACCTTTGACAGGTCCAGGTTTGCATCCAGATCTTCATCTAGTTCTCCAACCACGCTTCTACACAATTTTAAAAAGCAAAATAAATTCACAAGACAACAAAAAAATATAAGAGTGAGGCTTTGGTAATATGCATATTACACAATGACTCGCGCTATGGACTCATATATCCTCCATTTTAAGACCAAACAATTGATCTGAACCATTCAACATAATAATCGTATGAAAATCTACTTGCAGACCAAAATTTACATTTTTTTAAAGTTTTTTACTATTTTTTTAGATAGGTACCTATCTAAAAAAATAGTAAAAAAAATTCCTAAAAAATGTAAAATTTGGTCTACAAGTATATTTTTCAAATGGAGATCATGTTTAGTGTTTCAGATTGAATATTTAAACTTTGAAAATAGAGATATGGATGCATATTACAGATCGATCCATAATATGCATATAACCATAGCCTCACTCAAAATATAATATACCTTGTGAAAAGGTACAAATTCAAAATGATAGTAGTCTCGAGAAAAATAGATATTAGTACTTTTTATTTTCCATTAATTGGGTTTTTTATTGAAGTTTGGTTCTTCATTACAAGGGTTCTAATAAAAGTTGCCCAAAAACATGTTTAATTTTCTTAATTAGATTATGATATTAGACCACAAAAGCACAATTGATCATACCAGATATCGGCCCTGGGGCACAAAGTCATGTTATATTGTATAAGCCCTAAACCTTAAATTGCTGAACTCCTTGAGCCAACATTTACAATTACTTAAGAGAAAGATGAAGCAAATATCATACATGTTATCACCCCTGATGATGTATAGCCCTAGGACAAGCTGTTGAACTCCTTCCTACATGCTCAAACAGTAAAATTTAATTGAAGCAAAATAGTATTACAATTTAATGTAGCCATAGTTATAACAAAAACAGAATTCCCTAAATTACCGAACTATTCACTAGCAATTTCACCACAAAAGATAGCTAAGAATTTTAAATCTAACTTCCCGTATGCATCCAACAGGTGATAAATTGCCTACAACAAATTTAAGGTATGACAAAGGAAACAGGAAAAGTGCCACTTAGCATACCATTAATTTTTTTTTCTATAAAGATAATTCTTTAATGGCAGTTATTTGAATTACTTATCATTTAATAATGGGAAATGAAGAGGCAGAAGAGAATGAGATTTTTAGAAAGAGAAAGAAAAAAGGTTCTCAATTGAAATATCCAACTTTTCAGAAAGAAAATTACTTCTGAGAAGAATTACTATCCATTATCTAAACCAAACACAAAAAAAAAAAAATTATCGTCTCTGTTTCTGCTCATATCTATGCTTTTCCAACCAAAAATTTTATAGGTAGCATACCTTTGTTGAGTAGACCCTCTCATGCGACTCATCCAATATTATATTTGTAGCTTGATCAAAACCTTTTAGCACTCCCTAAGCAGAAAAAGGACAAACATATGAATTATTATTAATTAAAATTTAAAAACATATAAGAACAAGGCTGAATGCCTAATAGTAAAAAGGGCAGTTTAGTTCACCAAATTTGACAAAATCTGATATTTTAGAGACATTACAACAACAACAACAAAGCCTTTAGAGACATTATTTAGCATAAAATTACTTTTTGTCTGGCAGCTGTTTAAAAGATGTAATTATGTTTATGCTTTCAATTGTTATTGTGTGTAGTAAGTGGGAGGTGTCCACCCCCAAACCA
Source organism: Carex pumila (assembly GCA_033356055.1). Lineage (NCBI taxonomy): Eukaryota > Viridiplantae > Streptophyta > Magnoliopsida > Poales > Cyperaceae > Carex > Carex pumila. Next base: position 216,497 of record JARJHM010000481.1, on the reverse strand, counting down.
CCACCACCACAGTTAGTTGCTGGTATCATTGGTGCATAAGGAGGCTTTAGGTTTTACTGAGTGCGGAACAATTGAATTGTATCAGCTGAGGCAAGTATGGCATCTCAGCTTGGCTCTTTGTCTGTTTTAATTGACATTTTTGTATGCAGTTTCCCTTTAATGGAAACAGGTGTTATGAACCCTTTTTCTCAAAAAGAAAAAAAAAAAAGAAAAGCCTCCATTAAATTATTTTTTTACAACATCCAACCAATTTCATGGGTCTGCAAAAAGAAAATATCCATACCCTGCAATAGGATATAAATGAAACAGGTACGCATCCAGACAATAAAGTTTCAGGAGGACATGTGCAAATATATAAGTGGTGATAAATTCCAAGCTTTAACAATGTCACACATCCATAATAATATACAGTCATATTATATAAAGTTCTTAGCTCTTACCACAATATTGCGCCCATCATTTGTTATGACAGATATCACATCTGCACATGAAAGAAAACAATGCAACATCCTTGAAACATAGATTGGGCATTTGTAACACAAGCATATTCTTAATTTACTTTCATTTTAATTAAATAGTCCAGCATGGTATCACTGTGAAACAGAATGTAGTGTTCAAAGATAGGGCCTAAAGGATTAAACCAGCACCTAACAACAAAATTGGGGAGAATAGGCAAAGTACCAGAAAGTATCAGATGAAATTAAAAAAATCTTAATTTGAAACAGAGAGTAGAAAGTTACAAGATATCTAAAACAGGAAAAGGTTAGGTCAAATTACAAAAGGGATTACTCACTGTCAACAAGTGTTTCAAGCCCAATACCAGTAGACATTGAAGGAGACACAGAAATACTGCTCAGTTATCACCTGATCCAATCAACTACTCTTTGTTCACTGCAATCTCAGAGAGAAAATTCAACAAAATTTAGCATTTTAGCACAAATAATACAGATAAATAAAAAGAAATAAAACAATTCCCACAACAACAATAACAGAAATTATTGTTTGTTTGTTTGTAAGATAGCAAGCAATAGTTCATTGTTGCTACCATGGTTTGGAAAATCTATCGGCTGCACACGATCCGATTACTGGGCGATTTTCCAAACCAACTGTGCCGTGTTTTGGGTAGACGCTTGGAAGAGGCTCACCGTCCGAGTTACGCCGAACGATTCTTCTTCTTCTTCTCTTCTTCTTCTTCTTCTTCTTCGAGTTTGATTCTTCAAAGCTGGATGCGACTGATGCTTGGGGTTTGTGGGAAGTAGGTTTCGAACTAGGAGGAGGAAGTAGAAGAAGAAGAAGATGGGCCTGTCGGGTGGGGTCCGTCTGTGGTTGATACACAGGCGGCTCAGGAAATAAGCAATTTTTTGGGCCGTTTTAGACCCGAATTTTTTAATAATAGAAAATAAATTATTAAAATATCGAGATTCAATACCGTTTGTGTTTTTCTTTTAAAACTAAGAATAACGGGCAAAGAGAACCCGTCCCTGCGGACGGACCAACTGAACCCGTCTAGTTAACAAACAATTAAGCACTAACCTAACCAAAAAAAAAAAAAAGCTGGACGAGGGAGTCCAACCCGTCCGACAGAATTGAAAAAAGACAAGGGCGCCACGTGAAAAAAAAAAAAAAAAAAAAAAGCTGGACAGGGAAGTCCAACCCATCTGACAGAATTGGAAAACGACAAAAACCATCGTGCAAAAAAAAAATTGCGGACGGGTTAAGTAATCCCGTCCCACACCCTATTACCCTCCCCCGTCCCTCACGCCTTCCTTCTTCGTTCTCAAATCAGTTCAAACTAGTTCGGCTCGGTGCTCCAGCGGTGTGCTCCAGTTCGCCTCTTCTCGGACATAATAAAGCAGCCCATCCAGACTCGTGATTTCCACCTGCATTGTCGGCCCCCTGTCGGACTCGCCCCTCCTATCACTCACTCACTCAACTCAATCAAAAGTAATTTTTTAATATATAAAATTAAAATAAATTAATTGGTAATAATTTCTAGTTTAATTTGTTATTAAACTGTTAATTACAGTGAATTTTATTGATTTGTTAATTGCATTTTGAAAAAATTGATAAATTAGGGTTTTTGAGTTTAGAAATTTTAATTCATTTGATATAGTATAAATTAATTTATTTAAATTAGTCCATAGTATAGAATTGATAATGTTGATATCATTATTGTAATTAATTTGTAAACTCATTTGATATGATATAAATTAATTTATTTAAATTAGTCCATAGCATATAATTGATAGTGTTGATAGCATTATTGTAATTATTCTTGAGATTAACTATGTACTCGCAATTATTAGATATGAATAATTCATAGTATCATTGATTTTCACAGCACATCTCCCTGGAATTTGACATTGCTAGTATGTTGGGATGCATCAATTCAACAATATTGATACTAGTTCCTATGTTTTCAACACTAACACAACAAGTGCCCACAAATATGTTTTTTTATTATTGTTATGTGAATTTTTTTTTCGATGGTTGGTGATTTAAACCACCAACAAATATATTGATAATAAGAAAAATTTTATTTACAAAATTGTTATGTTAATTATCTTATTGATATAATAATGAGATTAACCGGTTCAAATCAGTATGAACCCTGTATTTGTAAAGTCAGGAGGCAACGAATAGTCCATGGTCACAGATGCCAACCAAAGTGAATATTTAATTGATAGTAGTTTTTAAATAATAGCATCACTACGTTGTACGTAGTTACAGCATCAAGCATGCACGTATTATGCAAAATCTTAATCTTTAACCATAAACGAACTAAAACAAGCTTATGCGTTCTAGGTTCTTAGGTAATGCAGGTACTTATTTTCGTAATCTATTATAAAAATGAATTGAATTAATTAGATCTCAGGTTTATTAGTTTGTTAAGTATATTTTGCAAGAAGTAATAAATTAGATAATTTATTCATCTTGTATTTTTTTATTTCTTAATTTATTTATTCTTGTAAGTTTAGAGTTCATAGATAATTGCTTAATTTAGTAATTTATTTAATAATGTGTGTGGTTAGTAAATTTAGATTGTTATTATTTTTTTCAAAATGTTATGTATGCAGAATGTCAAGCAGTCGTGATCAGTGTGGCCTTTCACATGCTGCAGCTGTATATGGTGATTATGGTTTTGATTCATCATGGTCAGCAAGTAATTTTAGCAATTTATTATGGATGCCGCATGACCAACATAAGGTCTCACAAATCCATGACGACATAAGTTATTCCATGAATCATTTAATATTTTTTTTTATAAAATGATATAACTATTTGAATTACAATATTTTTATTTTAATCAAATTGTATAACATTGACAGGATTACAGAGATGTAGGAGTGGACCCTCAAGGTATCTGGACTAGGATTGAGTACCACGATCTTTGCAAACCATTCTTGCTTAGACTCGATTTGTATCAGGTTTCTCAAATGGGTCACATGAAAATTGACCCATCACTCCTCGCTGGTCTCGTGGAGCGATGGAGACCAGAGACTCACAGTTTTCATCTTCCCGTGGGAGAGATGACAATTACGCTACAGGATGTTTCTTGTCTCTGGGCGCTGTCGATCATGGGGTTACCAGTGACGGGTCCTTCAGACCATGCTTGGTCTATCTTAGTGGATCAGCTTCTTGGAAATGGGACCGCAAGTGCGGTGCTTAAAAAAAAAAGAGATCGGGGCCGAATGACGCACAAGAGGTTCATTCGCAATCTGGGTATGCTATAAATTTGAGAGAATTGCGTGATCAATTTGCTGGAATGCTGAACCAGGAACCGAATGAGCCTACAGAGGAGCAGGTACGCCAATACACAAGGGCATATGTACTCGATTTATTCGGGTCTATATTTTTTGCTGATTTATCAGGAGATTCAGTTCCGACAATATATTTACAATTTCTAGGAAATCTTGATTCCCCGGAACAATACAATTGGGGTGGGGCTGTTCTAGCTTATCTCTACAGGAGCCTTTGTGTTGCGATTCAGCGTAAAATAAAGCTTATGTCAGGACCAACTGTGCTTTTACAACATTGGTGTTGGTCTCGATTATAAACTGGCTGTCCTCGTCCCTTAAATGATTGGAGTCCAAATTGGGGCCATCCAAACGAACAAGAGTGTCCAGCATTCAAAGATAAGTGGTGTTGTCTCCATGATAATCGTCAAGGTCACAATCGAAGTGGAATTAGTTACTTCCGCAACGAACTGCAGAAGCTCAAAGATTACATGGTAAAATGGGAGCCTTACAAAGCGATGTTACTTGAGGTACCGTGTAAGCTGCCATCACGAGTTATTGACGAAATGGGTGTATGGCTAGCTCTTGTGCACTTTGGATAATTGAGCATCATTACCCAGATCATGTGATGCGACAATTTGGGTTGGCACAGGAACTCCCGCCACCACTGCCGCTCCCCGAGGATGAGGTACGCCGGTTACATAAATTTGTTCACAGTGCCAATGTGAGACTAGTAAAATGGGGTAATGTGCACCAGAATTACGTAAATGAGGCATCTAATCTGAGAGGCAACTTGGTTATTCCAACTGGGTATTGGAGTCATTACGACATATTGCGATATCAAAATTGGTTCCAGAACAATGGCATGTTCAATATTTTCTTAGGAAAACAGTGCATAGAAGGTCTTGATGATCCCCTTCCAGAATACAAAGATAAAATTGGCGAAGTAGGGTACATTCCTGGTGCTCTGAAATCAACACGTGATGTAAGTTTTATTAATTAAAAATATTTATGAGATGATATTATTATGTTAGTGGAGTTACATTTTTTTTTACAGTCATTACGAGGAATAAAGATAATATCAGCAACTATAGGATTAACGAAATCAAAGACACTCAAGAAAATAGGAAAAAAATTTCTCAAAGCAAGTTGTGGCCTTCTCAGAGATAACGGTACGGATGCTAAATTGCAAAGTATGTTGAGGGCGGCCAATCTTCCAGACAATATCGATGACATCTCAGATGGTGATAATCCTGAACCAACTCCCAACTTGCCTCAAGATTTTCATCCCAACTATCATGAGAGATGGGTAGAAACAAATGACGGCCTAAGTGAATACCTTATAAGCTTTCAAACCGGACCTAGTCGGGTTGATATGGTAAGTATAAAAAAAATACTTTAATTAGTTGTCGATTATGTTTATTAGGATAATAAAATATTAATTATAGGGAGCGGAGGATCATGGCACGTTAACGCAAGGCAACATAGTTGGGCAGTTCATGTCAGAGTTGTAGGATAGCTCGGTGTACACCCCAGTTAATTACACAATACCTAGTCAGGTCCATCAGGTAATAATTTCATAACTTTTCTTGTTTAATTTTAATGATCGTTGGTATGGTTTATTAAATACTAAAATAATTATTATAGGAATCAGAGGTTCCTATCACGTTCACACAAGACAACGCAGGACCTAGTCAGGTTTATCAGGTCCATCAGACATACGATCAGGCATATCCTTAGGATGCGCAATACATGGGTTACACAAGACCTAGTCCGGATTATCAGGTAATAATTTCAAAATTTTAAGTTTTATTTAAATAATAGTCTATTATGTTTACTAACTACTAAAATGATTGCTGTAGGATTCATATCGGGCTGGTCCCACTAGATGTTACTGGTGCACAAGATAACATAGGACCTAGTCCAGTCATCACGCCATGTACACAAGCAATGGAGGCTTTTTCCCATCGTACAATAATGTTTACGTCAGGTGTAAGAGAGTGGACAAACAAAATGCTACACCTGGAAGAAGATAGCCAGAGCGAAATCACCGAGCACCAGACTTGTTCACTTTTGACTAGGTATTTAAATGGACTGTAATAAATAGACTATTAGTTTGTGTTATGTGAGAATGTATTTAAATGGACTGTTGGATAAATGGATTGTTACTTAATTTAGTTTTAGTTATTTGTATGAATGATACTTAGCTTCATGAATGCTATTTGATAATGTTTTTTTTATTATTTGGTCACTCTTCAAATGCCAAAATAGCTTTTTTAAGCGAGAACGACGGAATGCAAATAAGGATTATTACGATGCAAACATGGACATATTACTTACAACATAGAAAAAAAATTCACTGCATAATACAAACTTTAAATGAAAGAATAAATAACAAACTTCACGACAAACTTAAAATGAGCTACAAACATAATCTCCAATGACAAACCAAATAACAAAAATAAACTACTTAAAAAGAGTCTTGAACGTACGGCTTCATCTTCGACTGTAACCAGAAGATGTTCCTGATTTAAAAGCATTAATTAGAATACGTAATTCTTGGATAAGCATTAATTAGAATACATAATGTCTAGCTTGATGTCCCTGATTCCTACTAGAGGAAGCCTCTAAACAAATAGCACAACAACGAAGTCATTAATATATTATGTACATATATTTCAAATGAGAATGACACAAAAATAATGCAACCAACCTGCCGCCCGTCTATCGGACGTTGAACGTCTAGCTTGGTGTCCCACGGTCCTTCCTTGCATTTCATCCATCGTCATGACTATACGAGCGTGTTTTATCCTACCCTTCTTGATTTTGTTATTATCCGGAACAATAGTTAGACCATCATAGTGAGGCCATTCACATTGGTTGGTAGAGCCGTGAAATTGACCACTCCAAGTTTCGACAAGTGTCTTCGCGGAATACAAATGATTCACGAAAATATTGTGGTTGTATCTCTGTTCTCGACACATGGCAAGTACATGAGCACACGGTATACCGGTAAGCTGTGGATTGAGACATGCACATTGTGCTAGGTTTCCATTGCTTATGATGACCTTATACCTTAAAGTTTCCTTTTTATAAGTAAAATTTCCATCTCGTTCTTTGTACACGACCCTCTCATCATGCACCTTGACCTCGTGCTCACTGTGCACACCAAGTGGCACGGAATTTATTTCCAGACACTTTTTTATTCTTTTTGCCAATAGCTCTTCAATCCGCGCTGACCAAAGTTGTTGACTAGTTAGGCAAGCCATTGCTTTCTCTCGCCTATCCCTAAACCAAGCGAAACACTTGTAATATGTGTCTTCCACCAGTGCAACGACTGGTAGTCTCCGGCTATATTTGAATACTGCATTCAACGATTCAGATCCGTTAGTAGTCATAATTCCCCAACGAGCACCGTTGTCCATGCATTGATACACCTTCAATGGTTTAGAGATCTCATTATGATTGATATCTTAATATTTACCGACATTATTTAAGTATGCAACTGCATCTGGATTTTTCTTTCGTAATATTTTAAAGAACTCCTAAAACCTCCGTGGCTTTTTTTTCTTCACAAGTATTTTAAATAGGTCACAAAGTTTTCTATTATGTACTTTTTTCATCAAATTCTCAGTAATGTGTTGTGAGCACAATCTGTGAACGCACTCGCCACCATCTTCATACCAACCACCGTATCTATCGGTGAATACTTTCTTGATCCCCATGTGCTGATTAGAAACAATGCACATGAACTTATTACCAATTACCTCCAGACGCAGCCACCTCATAAACCATCCCCATGTCTGGAAACTCTCTTCCCCGACTAATGCAAAAGCCAGAGGAAGCAATTGGTTCTCAGCATCATAACAGCACGCTATCAGCAATCTCCCATGATACCTACCAGAAATGAAGCATGCATCAATACTAATAATTGGCCTAAGATGAGGCACTGCAGCAATGCACGGACCGTAAGCCCACGCAGCTGCCTTAAACAACCTTTCTGTTGGATCTCCTGTGGGTTTGTGCGCAACTCTGAATTTTATTCCTGGATTGTCTTTTTTAATTGCTTCTAACAATGGAGTGAGAAGGTCGTAAGATTTTTTCCAACTACCGAATAGTTGTGCGATTGCCAACTCTTGACCATGCCACTTGTTATATTTGGAAATGATTCCCTTGTATTCTTTACGGACTAGTCCTTTAACGCTTTTAATGATTAAGACAACATTCTCCCTAATATCTTCTCGTATAACATCGGCGACCATTTTTGCAATTAATTGTGCATGATCAGTACGAGAAGCATCGACATGGCATGTATGTAGTCTTGAAATTGTTATAATTTCCCATTTAGATGAAAATAATCCAGATTTAGTATACAAACGCCACGCACACCTGGTGTCCTTGCAATTGACTATCATGCTAGTTCTATTGCTCCCCATAATTTTTACTTCAATATTCTTTTTGATGTGATAACTATTTATTTTCAATTGTAGAGCCTCTTTTGAAGAGAACTCATTACCTACAGCAAGTGTATCATGAACATGTTTCGGCCTACTGAAGAAGTTGTGATGCGCGCAAAAGCGTATGCACAAAGTTTCAGTACAATAAGATGTACCTTTTAAACCTTTAACACGCGTTTGAGTTAAATTGCAAGTGCACAATTCTATCAAAGTAGTATTTGAGGTATCGATCCACAGGGAGAATGTTTAATTACTATGTTTAAACTTTAGTAGTAAATTTCAGAAAATAAAATAAAGTAAAGTGCAATAAAAGTAAATTGGGGGGTTTGTTCTAACAATTCCTAAGGTTGGGTTCAATACTCAAAAGAAAGGAGTTTGAAACAATAATTGTAAATAAAAGTAAAAGAAAGGAATTGATTTGCTTTCAAGATTTAGAGATCTAGGGGTCTTTGGTCTACAATTCCTTGCTAACTCTATTAATTCGGTATTTGTTTGAATTCATGTATGATTTGACGAGGTTTCTAACCTAATATGTTATTAAGGGTTACTTTCGTAAATTAATAACGTGCCTAGGTAACTCGAACTTCTCAATGAAGTTCCCCACCCTAGCTACCTAGACCTATAAGCTCTTGTTAGTCTCTCATCTCCTCAAATATTGATACTTCACGATTAAGTTCATCATACCAATACCCGATTCGAATTGAGATGTCCTAATTAGGGTTTGACTTCACGGTTAGGTTCTTCACCAAGTTCCTAACCTTAATTTCTGTAGTTCCGGCTTAAATTAAATTGGTTACAATCTTAATCTAAACCTAGGATATTTGCATTCATAATTTGGTACTATCCTATTGATCACAGTCAATTTTGGTTCTTTTGAATCCAAAACGGGATACTACAATTCAAGTACTAATTATGTAATTAACACAAATGATTAAATCACAGAAATTAACATCAAATCCCATAAAACAATCATAATAAAAACAAATAACCGAATAGAATAGAATTAAACAAGTTCATGCATTGACCTAAACCCCTAGAGAGAGATCTACTCCCTCATGGAAAGATCCATTACAAAAATTGGCAAAAGTAAGAAGAAATGAAATAAAGAAATGATTACACCCTTTATTTGATCAAAGCCCTCAATCTTGCCGACTTCTTGCTCAAGAAACCCTTCTTCTCCTTGCTTGAAAGCTTTCCTTTCTCCAGAATTTATCGCTAAGTATTGTGTGTGTGTGTAGAGAGAGAATGAAAGAATGAGGATTCTCTGAATGGAGAATGAACACCCCCTTTTATAGCCAAAGATCATGCCCAATTAAGAGCCTAGAAAGTGGAGTTAGTGGGTGTTATATTTGGATTGTTTCCCAGGATTCCCTGTCCACATTTAATTGTAACACACGTCCATGAAGTGCCAAAAATAGAACCCGTGTTGAAACTGTGTAAATTTGGCATTTCTGCGGCTCCAGTGCGGATGGCTGATCCGCACTGCGGGTGGTCTCATCCGCATTGGCTCTAAGTTTCCTTATTTAACTTGTGCAAATTAGTTGAATGCGGATGACAGTGCGAATGGCTGATCCGCACTTCGGGTGGATTCTGCTTTTCAAACATGTTCTGAAATCGGCTAAGTATTGAGTGCGGCTGGGCTCATCCGCACTGCGGGTGGAACTTCATCCGCACTAGGCTTGGAAAAATTCCTGCACAGCGCTTGGATGTTGGAAATGCGACTAAGTCCTCAGTGCGGCTGGGCTGACCCGCACTGCGGGTAGTTTGATCCGCACTGGTGGGTATTTTCGCCATTTTTCATCATTTCCTGCAATGAAAAGCCAAACAACCGTAGTAACTTGATTCTAGGTATATTTAAATCACTTTATATTAAAAATAAAAGATATTTGGGGTTGTTTTTATAATATAACCTGGATTAAATGTGTATATAATTTATGCTTATCAAGTTGACATCTGCGGTTGAAATGCTGAGGTGTCATTGAAGCTTGCCACAGGGTGACTTATACCGCGGTCACTTGTGGGAAAATGTTCAGCCTGAACGCGTGGTGTTTGGTGTGATTGTGTTGAGGTATCATCCCAGACATCCCCTTCTGAATCAGCTTCATTATCCCAGTCGGCATCATCCTCACATGAGTCGGCATCATCCGCACATGAGTCAGCATCATCACTTTGCGGCACATCATCAAAATCAATATTAGGATCAGCTGCCTCTGATGGATCGATCCATGGGCTACTCTGATTATTATATTTTGTCTGAACAGATGATGACAACTCGTTCACATTGGGATAAAGATGCAAATGAAGGTCTCGCCTCGGTGTTTGTTGTGTCGGATAGGGTTCAAAGAAACTGGGACCCGCATAGTTACCACTATATTGGGTCTATCGAGGGTCTTGCCTCGGTGTTTGTTGTGTCTGATATGGTTTGAAGAAACTAGGACCCGCATAGTTATCACTATATTGGGTCTGTCAAGGTTCTTGATTTGTTTTTGGTACCATACTATTAACGAATAACTGCGGTTGTATTTCACCGATGATTGGAACTAACTCAATGTATAAATCAAGAAAAGTATATTGGGTTTGGGCACGCATACTTTGGATATAAATACCTCTCCAACTCTGATCGCACACGATTTTAATTTTCTCATAATAACGTCGGGCTGTTGTACCAACATTAACCTGTGCATGTGCTTTTAGGTTATACTCATTCTCAGAATATCCAAGTTGGGGATAAATTTCACCTTTCACATCATACCAACCGTATTCATCAGTCACACTCAAAGAGAATCGATGACTAATACTATACTCTACTCCTTTACGACGTGTCGTATTTCACCACCAAAATAAATCCTCAGCATCAACATGATTAAACTTTTTTTAAATTAACCTACACAATAATGAATAAATTACATATTATTATTATTACAATAATAAAAACTAATTTAAATTAAATTATTTTACAAAAGTTGGTACAACATAATGAATTAAATTAACCAAGTAGGTCATGAAAATCATATTCAGAGTATGAATCGTATGTTATATGTCTCTGTTAGTAGTCATTATAAAACATTTGATGCTCTATATAATGCTATGAAATTGGCAGTAACTACACAAGCCAAATACTTGTAAAAAAAGTGTAAATATAAATTATTTCATTCCATTTGCATCTTTGTAAATAATTCATTTCAATTATTAAATAGCATAGCAGAAAAATTAATTGAAGAGTTACCTGTTTAAAATTTCACTTTGCTATCGTCTCAGTCTCAGTCTGCTATTAAGCTCTATCTCTATTTCTGCCTTTTGACTTTGCTATCTCTTCTGTCCGTTATTCAGGCGCTTCTGTCTGTTATTCAGGCCATGGTTGAACATTAATAGGTAAACTTCTTCTGTGGATGGGTTTGACGTCCCCGTCCCGACTTTTTTTTTTTTTTGCAATTTCATATTTATATTTTAATTGATTCATTTTCTTTTATACTTTTTAGGCTTCCTGCTCAATATAATGATAATCTATAGTTTTGTATTTTTGTTCTATACTTTTTAGGCATTCTGCTCAATATAATGATGATCTATAGTTTTGTATTTTTGTACAGGTGGTTGAACAAAATGTACCGTCATATTTATATTTCTCGGACGGGCTTGACATCCCCGTCCCGAGTTTTTTTTTTTTTTTTTTTTGCGATTTCTTGGATGGGAATGTCTTATATTTCATATTTCTCGATGTCCCGATTTTTTTTTATTTTGCAATTTCTCGGATGGGCTTGACAACCCCATCCCGAGTTTTTTTTTCCGATTTTTCGGACGGGTTGGACTTTCCCGTCCCGGTTTTTTTTTCTTTTCGCGTGATGAGAGGGAGCTGTTTTTCAATTCTGTCAGACGGGTTGGACTTCCCCGTCCAACTTTTTTTTTCGGTTAGTTTAGTTGAGTGGGTGCTTAATTATTTGTTAACCGGACGGGTTTAGTTGGTCCGTCCGCAGGGACGGGTTATCTTTCCCCGTTCTTCTTACTTTAAAAAAAAAAACGCAAACAGTATTGAATCTCGATATTTTAATAATTTATTTTCTATTATTAAAAAATTCAGCGTTTTAGACTCAAATTATAATAGAAATGATTAAATAAATTTGAAGTTATTTTTTTGGGCCGTTAAAATTTCTTTTTACTATTCAGAAATTTAAAAAAAAAAGGAATTTTTATACATTTCAAAAGTTAATTTCTGTCGTAGATGAGTAAATAGGAATTAATATGTTTACCAAAATTGTGTTTAATAATTTCATTAAAAATAAATTTATATTTATAAAATCATCATAATCTCTAGCATTGCAAATGAAATTTTCACAAAATATTCAAAACTAGAATGAAAAGAGAGGAAAAATAGAGGGTGAACATATGACCTCAATTTAGAAAACTCGCAAAGAGATATAGAGCGTGGTGTTCATAGCATAATTCAGAAGTCATTTTATCAAAAGTTTTAATAAAGTTGTTTAGTACCTCAAAATTTTAGTTGAAGTTTATTTGAATTATTAATAATTATTAATATAGTAATTGCAAATTATACTAATGTACATGCTTTTATTTAGAACTTTTATTGGACCAGCTACTATTTTTTCCTTTTTTATATAACAGTCTCGATTTTTCATATCGTTTGCAATAATACACGTGTCAACACGAGGTTAGTTTCATCAAATTAAAACAGACTTATCTTAAGATTCGCGTCAGACGAATAGTTCCAATCTCAATTTACTTCATCCGAAATTCTGAATTGTATTGCTCTAAATGTATTGCAACTAATTTGTATTGCACTAAGATAAACGTGTTTGCCAACTAATTGTATTGCTCTAATGTCAAATTGGAACTAGACATCAAAATCCAACCTAATAATTAATTATGTTACTGAACCGGGTTTTTAAATTCGAGTAAAATATCAAACTGATTTTGCATTTTCAACAATTCCGCTTAATAAAAACCTACTTTAGTAATTTTTATAGATAGAATTATTTTCTTTGCTCGTCAGTTCCCTAGTCTTAGTCTAGAGGAGAATTTATATCTCACCTAAGGTAACAAATTTATTTTTGTTCAGATCCGAACTGTCTGATCATGTTACATTCCGAAATTTTAAAACATGATTAAATGGATAAAATGATCATTTGACTTAAATAAAAAGTTTAATTAACTTAACGATTGTTCAGAAATTTTCTGACCGACTAAAACGAAACTAAAATTTCGAAATATAAATGAATCATAAAATTATGTACATTAAAATTTAGAGGGTTAAAACATAAAATAAATAGTTGTATTGAGTTCTAATTAGGAGAATAAATATACAAAATTATTGTACCAATAAGATTAATATAAAACTTACGAATTTCATTCAATTATGAATTTTAGATATTTGATTTGATATATATATATATATATATATTGGTTGATAACAAATTATTTAGATTTTAAATTGACAAATAAAGGTCCGAAATATACATACGAATTTAATTGTAAAGTTGTACGAAAATTCGACTCGAATTTATAAAAGAAACGGACTATAAATCAATTAAATTAGACTATACTTGAATTTCAGAATTTTGTGAACCCTTAGATTTATCTCAACACGGATCTTAAATGTTGTCATTTAAATGTTGAAATTATATCAACCCCTCATCTCATCTAGCACGAATCTTGATGCAGCCTATTAAACCCCTCCCCTTTCTCTCTTTCTCTCCTCTCTTTCCCAAACCGTGACAGAAACCCCCCCCCCACAGCCCGCCCCCCTTCCCCTCTCTACGCCAAACCAGAGGGAGGGCTCCGCCCCCTCCCCTCTCCCGTCGCCGGCGAACCCCACCGAAAACGCCCCCTTGCTCTCCTCTCGTCCTCTCTGGCCGTGAGAGCCCCAGCTTCGGCCCCCCCCGCTCCCTCTCTTCTCTTCTACACCAAAAACAGGGGGGCCCCGCCCCTCCCCTTCCGCCGCTGTCACGGCCAGCCGCTGCCGCCCCACTGCTCTCCTCTCTCTCTTTCTCGGTTCGGAAAAGCCACAGCCGCCCCCTCTCTCTCTCGGTTTCTGCCTCCCCTTCCCTCCCATGAAACCCTAGTTTCTAGGGTTGAGGTGGTGCTGCCTCGGTGCTCGGCTTGGTGCTGTTCTGGTGGTGGCTTGGTGCTGCTATGGTGCTTGCTTGTGCTCGAGTGAGATGGCCGCGAGGCGAGGCGAAACCCTCGGAACCGATCACTTGTTTCGATATTTTCTATTTCGGTTAATTTCTAAAATTCTTGATTTGTGTTTTGATGAATTGATTAATGTCGTAGGATGTGAATTTGTTAAGTTTCGAGTACGGGTTGTTGATTTTCCTGACTCGATCGAATTGCTCGAATAAATTAAGTATAAGGGGTTATATTGCAAAATGATTTTATTAATGGTCGGAAATTGTAAAATATATGACCATAGTGATGTGTATGAATTAAAGGGAATTAAAATTAATTACACCTTTGCTCAGGTTGTTGATTTTCCCGGTAAATGGTGCTGATTTTGTGTGTGTACCAGTCCTTGACTTGACAGGGACCAAAAATGTAAATAAATTAAATTGAAGGTTGTTTTGTACAAAATACAAGCCTTGGGAATTTTTATAAAAATAAGGGGTATGAATTATAAAACATAAGGCCTATGTGAGTTGTATAAATATAAGGGACAAATTTGTAAGATGTGAATTGTTGGAGGCTATGGCCGGCCATACATGTGAAGTATTATAATTTGAGCCATATGTGAATTTATATGAATGATAACTGTGACTTTGCGGTCGGGATATACTTGAATCGAATTGAAATGATTCATTGTTTTGGGCCTTAGTGAAATTGAACTTGAATTAAAAGGATTATAAATGAGCCGAAAGGTATAAAAGAATTGACGAATTAAAAGACGGCTTTTGGAATTTAAGTTTCGATAATGTAACCGAACTAAACCAAGTAAACGTATAATATAGGTGTAGGCTCAGTCGAGCAAGATATCGCGAGGTAATTCGAGACGCCCGATTCGCAACTAAGCGGTACGCTTGTCATAATCAGGTGCGGGATTCTTGGACTTGTTTGATACTTTATTTTCAGGAATTAAACTATGTATTCGTTTGTCATGTTGAATATCATTGATTGCATAATCGAATTGTGTAAAGCATTTGCATAGCCCAATCAAATTAAACTCGAATTGATGTGACTTGAGTGATTTGCATGCTGGTATGGTTGTAGGTTGTGTCGATCTATTATGATCTGATTTGATATGATCTGATTTGATTGAAAGTCACCACGATTGGATTTGGATATATATGTGAATGGATTTACGAAGTTAAGCACTTGGATCCAATTAATTTGCCAAGTCGGGCTGTATGCTGACTTGGATTCCCAGGATCCTAAATGGCCTTAGGTGAACGGCCCTCGATATTCCCAGTACCGGTTGGGACGAGGGAGGGTGATTATGTGATGATATGTGATATGTTATGAGATGTGTGGATTGGAAATCGTGGGTGACTTGTGTAACGTCTGTGGCTCGGTGGCATTCTCCTACGTGTTAATGCATTTGGAAAGGTCAATTGAATATTACGACTATTGGAATGATTCCAAAGTGGATTTTCTTTATATGATTCGAACCAGACCTTAATAAACTGTTAAGCCAAGCGATTGCAGATGGGTGTCAGATAAAGGGTCCAGCGGTTGGCCATCTGTAGGTGTCAGTAACCCTACAGATGTGGGTTTGATAAAGGTTTAGCTCAAAAGAACATCTGTAATTGCTACAAGCCCTAATGAACTGAGTTATGAATCTAGTTAAGCCAAAATATATGTTGTGTTTGAAATTCATCTTGGAAATTTCGTAAACTGTGTTTCAGGTTGATAAACTGTTGTTGAGTAGTGGCATTCTGTTATTTATGATTTCTTATATATCTGTTTGCATTATTATTGTTTGGGCTTCATTGTTGAATATAGAGTTTGATTGCAAGTCCAATAGTCTGAACTGTGGCAAATTCGCACTGAGAATTTATTCTCACCCCCACCCTCCCAATTACTTTCAGGTTTATTACGCGGAGACAGCAAATGAGGATACTGGTAATGCATATAAAAGATCCACTGCCTTGCGTGTATACGTGACGCTTGAATAAATACACGCGGCAGGCTGTCGCACCCGGTGGATTTGGGGTGTGACAGATCAAAACCTACAGGTCTGAATTTTTTATTATTTTAACTGAAACTTGTTATACTGATTCTAATTGTTCAAATTTCAACTAAGTAAATTTTTCATGCACGAATCTCAACAAAAGTGAGGAGTTAGAATTGGAATAACAATTAACAGCTGATTTATTTCCCAGTGGATATGGAGTTATGGACTCAGTCTAGTGTTTGGTAAATGTCCCTGGGGACCCGGACCGGATCGGTCCGCCCGTGCCCGTACCCGGACCAAACCGTGCCCGTGCCATGGGTATGCACGGGTACACGGGCACACGGGTACGGGTATTAAACGGGCCGGACCCGGTTTTTTTGAAAAATGCTCGTGAGAATTCGGACTCCCGTACCCGTAACCTGTGCCCATGACGCCTGTGCCCGTGCCCGTGACCGTCAGCTCGTGGCAGAAAATTATTATTTTTATTTTTTTGGGGTCTAAAATTCAAAATTTGAACTCAAATTCTCCCCTCCATTCCCCCCATCCTCCACATCCCCACTTTCTACCCGGACCCCTACCCATTTTTTTTTTCTAAATTCAAATTTTAATCCCTCCAAACAAAATTCTATAAATATACATCCATTCCTTACAAATTTTCACATCTCTCTCAATATTTTCATATCTCATTCTCTCAATCTCAATCTCAATATTTTTATTATTCTCCAATTTTAATTTTATTGTTAAAAGAAAATAGTTGTTAATTTAACAAATACGCAAACACAAACACGCAAACACAAAGGGAATTACGATGGTATTCTCGAAGATTTTTCCAAGAAATTAAAAAGGTAACATTAATTTTTGTTAGATTACATTTTGTTAGATTAAATTTTGCTAGATTAAATTTTGTTAGATTGAAATATTGAATGTTAGATTTATTTTTGTAGAAAAAATTTAGAATTTAAATTGAATTTTAGATTTAGGTTATGTTAGATTTATTGAATGTTAAGTAATTAGATTTGTTATATTTATTAAATTTGTTAAGTAATTAGATTTATAAGATTTATTTTATGTTAGATTTGTTAGATTTATTTAGTTTATATTAGATTTGTTAGATGTGTAATAATTAGATTTGTTTTGAATATGTGATGTTAGATTTTATTTTTGAAATTCAGATTTATTTCTAATAGGTTAATAAAAGATGTTAGATTTATTTTGTTGAATATGTGAAGTAATTAGATTTGTTTCGAATATGTTAGATTTTATTTTTGAAATTCGGATTTATTTTTAATAGATTAATAAAAGATGTTAGATTTATTTTTTTGAATATGTGATGTTAGATTTTATTTTTGAAATTCGGATTTATTTTTAATAGGTTAATAAAAGATGTTAGATTTATTTTGTTGAATATGTGAAGTAATTAGATTTGTTTTGAATAGGTTAGATTTTAGTTTTGAAATTCGGATTTATTTTTATTAGGTTAATAAAAGATGTTAGATTTATTTTTTTGAATATGCGATGTTAGATTTTATTTTTAAAATTCGGATTTATTTTTAATAGGTTAATAAAAGATGTTAGATTTATTTTGTTGAATATGTAAAGTAATTAGATTTGCTTTGAATAGGTTAGATTTTATTTTTGAAATTCTGATTTATTTTTAATAGGTTAATTAAAAGATGTTAGATTTATTTTTTTGAATATGTGATGTTAGATTTTATTTTTGAAATTCCGATTTATTTTTAATAGGTTAATAAAAGATGTTAGATTTATTTTGTTGAATATGTGAAATAATTAGATTTGTTTTGAATAGGTTAGATTTTATTTTTGAAATTCGGATTTCTTTTTAATAGGTTAAATATAGATGTTAGATTTATTTTTTTGAATATGTGAAGTAATTTGATTTGTTTTCAACAGGTTAGATTTTATTTTTGAAATTCAGATTTATTTTTAATAGGTTAATAAAAGATGTTAGATTTTTTTTGTTGAATATGTGAAGTAATTAGATTTGTTTCGAATATGTTGGATTTTATTTTTGAAATTCGGATTTATTTTTAATAGGTTAATGAAAGATGTTAGATTTATTTTTTTGAATATGTGATGTTAGATTTTATTTTTGAAATTCGGATTTATTTTTAATAAGTTAATAAAAGATGTTAGATTTATTTTGTTGAATATGTGAAGTAATTAGATTTGTTTTGAATAGGTTAAATTTTATTTTTGAAATTCGGATTTATTTTTAATAGGTTAAATAAAGATGTTAGATTTTTTTTTTAATATGTGATGTTAGATTTTATTTTTGAAATTCGGATTTATTTTTAATAGGTTAATAAAAGATGTTAGATTTATTTTGTTGAATATGTGAAGTAATTAGATTTGTTTTGAATAAGTTAGATTTTATTTTTGAAATTCGGATTTATTTTTAATAGGTTAAATAAAGATGTTAGATTTTTTTTTTGAATATGTGAAGTAATTAGACTTGTTTTGAATATGTTAGATTTTATTTTTGAAATTCGGATTTATTTTTAATAGGTTAAATAAAGATGTTAGATTCTTTTTTTTTTGAATATGTGAAGTAATTAGACTTGTTTTGAATATGTTAGATTTTATTTTTGAAATTCGGATTTATTTTTAATAGGTTAAATAAAGATGTTAGATTTTTTTTTATTTTGAATATGTGAAGTAATTAGACTTGTTTTGAATAGGGTGGATTTTATTTTTGAAATTCGGATTTACTTTTAATAGGTTAAATAAAGACGTTAGATTTTTTTTTTTGAATGTGTGAAGTAATTAGACTTGTTTTGAATAGGTTAGATTTTATTTTTAATAGGTTAAATAAAGATGTTAGAATTTTTTTTTTAATATGTGAAGTAATTAGACTTGTTTTGTATAGGTTAGATTTTATTTTTGAAATTCAGATTTATTTTTAATAGGTTAAATAAAGATGTTAGATTTTTTTTGTTGAATATGTGAAGTAATTAGATTTATTTTGAATAGGTTAGATTTTATTTTTGAAATTCGGATTTATTTTTAATAGGTTAAATAAAGATGTTAGATTTTTTTTTTTTGAATATGTGAAGTAATTAGACTTGTTTTGAATATGTTATATTTTATTTTTGAAATTCGGATTTATTTTTAATAGGTTAAATAAAGATGTTAGATTTTTTTTCTATTTTTTTATTTCTGTTTTTGAAATTCTGTTTAAATTGGTACGAATTTATATTTGTAATTTATTGGTTTTCAAAAAAAAAGAAAACAGAAAAAAAACAGCAAAATAAAACAGAAAAAAAAAACAGAACAAAAAAAACAGAATAAAAAAAACGGGAAAAAAACAAGAAGAAAAAAAACAGAACAGAAAAACAGAAATAAAAAACAGAAAAAAACAGCAAAAAAAAACAGCAAAAAAAAACAGAAAAAATAGCAAAATAAAACAGAACAAAAAAACACAGAACAAAAATAAATAGAACCGAAAAATCGAACAGAAAAACCGAAAAAAAAACAGAAACAAAAAACAGAAAAATAAAACAGAACAAAAAAAACAGCACCAAAAAAACCAAAAATAAACCAGAAGAAAGAAACCAGAATAGAAAAACAGAAACAAAAAGCAGAAAAAAAAAATCGGTCCGGACCGCTCGGCCCCCGGTACCTGGACCGTCCTGCCCCCGAACTCGTGACGGGCACGGATATTAAACGGGCAGAACAGAATTTTTGAAAAAAAAACCCATAACATCCGGCCCGTTGTACCCGTGACGCCCATAACCGTAGCTACCCGTGCCCGTGCCTGAGTTTTGCCCGGACCGACTCGTTTACCAATCACTAACTCAGTCTAACTCAGTCTAGACTCTACAGGATCCGTTATGTCCCATGACATGTTGACCTAACGCTAACGGGCTAAAAGTAGCTAACCCTAATTGCTAATAACGTCCACAAGTTCAAAACCCTAACCCTAATTTTCTGTACTACGTAACCCTCACTACGGCACTACCCCCTTCGTAGCTTCCTCTTGAGTCACTCTTTGTGATAGTGTCCATCCATGGACGGCGCCATTGAAAGGAGAGAAGAGCCAACTCTAGTGGCATCCGCCGGGAATGGCACGGCGTCGTCGAGGTTCGTAGACCGGAGGCTGAGGATAAGCCCGAACATGGAGCATCGGCCGGAAAGGTACGACGACTTGACCGGAGATGTCGAAGCGGCGGTGTTCAGTTCTCTTGAGAGGCACCTCCCTCCGACCATGCTCGACTTCCCGCGTGACGCCAAGTTCCAGTACATGATGGAGGTTCTCTCGCGTTACCTCCCCCAGGAAGAGCGCATTAAGGTCCGTGCGTTTTAATGTTCTCCTTCCGAGGGGTTCAAATGGATACGTCCAGTTGTCCACTGCTGAGAGAGAGCGAGCCCCAGCGCTTGGAAGAACTGGACATATCTAGTTTGGGGAAATGGAGGGAATTATTAGCTTGTTTGCTTTCAAGACTTCTCTTTTCTATGTCGTCTTATCTGAGTTATTTACATTGAGGAATGAGGATGGGATATTCTTGGGTGCATCTGGTGCATGGCTGGGAAAATGGGTTTCACGTCACATAGGGATGTAAAAAAGTCACGCTGTGATTGGATACATTCACGGCACATCACGTGTGCTGGTCACATGTCGTGACTTGCATGTCCCGTGCCGTGACCATTCCGTGATGTGACTATCCTTGATGAACATTCAATGGAAATAAATCTGCTGATATTCCAATGTGATGATCCCAACCATTCAACTTCGTTGAGATTCGTGCATTCAAAAGTTTCTTTATTGAGATTCGTGCATGGAAAACTTTGAATGATTGGGATTGGAATAACAGCAGATTTATTCCACATTCAATTTGTTTTAAATTGCACCAATTGGTACAAGACCTATCCAAATAATAGGGAACATATCTATTATTTAATGTTTTCTTTGAAAAGCATCACGTCAGCTGTTGCAATTGTCAATTTTTTTTGTTGACTTAAGCTATCTATTGAAGTTTTAGATTACAAAACTCAGCTGAGCTACTCCATTTTTGAACTGCTTTAATTAAGAATATTCAAGGATATGAGAAAATTATACTTACTGTAGAAGAGCTTGCTCACTGAACCAATTGATATATCTTACTATTAATTGCTCTGGGTACCAATTCAAAAATAAAGTTTGCTTTTGCAGAGCTACTTTTTTTAGTCTAAATTGTGATTCTGGGATGTTTTCACTCATAACTTAAATTTCTTCTTGATAGGTTCATAAGCACAAAGAATACAGAAAAAATATCATAAATACATACAAGGTTTGTCCTCTTACTGGTGACTTCAAACATTAATTATAAAAATCTATATTAAATTGTATATCTTATGAAATTTAGATTTATAAATTAGATCGGTATATTGCATATATCAACTACATAAGTTTATTGCTTGCATACTTAAGCCAAGTCAAAGAGTATATTGAGTTTAGCTGAAGGGATTTATCCCTAACTAGAAAGGGGATGTTTATTGTGCTCATTCAACTTTAGTAGACGAAACCTGAGATGGAGTAAATCTTAGTCCTAAATTTGTAGTATTAACCTGAATAAATACAAGGTGGATATTAAACCAAAATTTGGTATGTATTAATAAGTATAATTATTATTTTGCATGCCTAACGACAAGTTCATTTTCCTATGTAGTTTTTTAGTGTAGTTTATGAAAATCTTTCATCTTTCAGCCCTTGCACAGGGAGTTGTTCACAATAAATCCGGCAGCTTTCTTTTTAGAATCATTTATCAAAGCAGTAAGTGACAACACAGAAGAGAGCATTAGAAGTATAATGTCGGAACCTTCCCCTGGGATTTATACATTCCCTATGCTTCAGCCAAGCTTTTGTCAGATGCTTATAGAAGAGGTACATATGCATTTGATGTTACATTTGAGCCTGATGTTTTCCTTTGTTACTGAAAGTTAAAATTTTGAGTGAGGCTATGGTACTATGCATAGCGCAGATTGGTCTGTACTATGGATCAATATCTTCATTTTCAAAGTTCAATGAGTTGATCTGAACTGATCAACATGATCTCCATATGAAAATGTACTTGCAGACTAATTTTACATTTTTTTAGAATTATTTTACTATTTTCTTAGATAGGTAGAAAATCACTACTTTTGAATGGTCTAGAATTTTTAGATATAGATTTTCTACCTATCTCAAAAAATAGTAAAAAAGGTAAGCTTTCTTGAATGGACCTTGAAAATGGAGAAATTAATCCATAGTATGGACTAATCCACCTATGCATGGTACCATAGTCTCACTCTAAAAATTTTATGTTACCAATTTGATTGTTTTTGCGCTTGTGGCTAGGTTGAACACATTGAGAATACAATCAGTTCGTGTGGTACAAAGATAATGAAGCCAAACACCATGAACAAATATGGTGCGGTTCTCGATGATTTTGGCTTTGATGCTATGCTCACTAAGCTCATGGAGGATTTTCTTTCTCCCATTGCTAAAGGTCACATTTTATTAATTTTATCTATTTTAAATATCTCAATTAGAGCCTTCTCCATGCAATTGAGTCCAAATAAAACCCTGTTGAGCTTGAACTTTTTTAATGTGCAGCAAACTATAAATTTTGGTATGGCCCTATTTAACCTCAATTTACCTTTTAATGTGGCTAAACTGTTACGGTACAAATGATGGTCAAGCTTGCTAATTTGTATCAAAATACTCTATTTCCTTGATTTATAACCATCAGTGCTGATACAAGAATAATGATATATTACAGTGTTTTATCCTGAAGTGGGAGGAACTGCACTGGATTCGCATCATGGTTTTGTGGTTGAGTATGGAAAAGATAGAGATCTTGATCTTGGTATGTGACTGACATAGGTTTTTTTTTTTGGGCCTTAATCTTGTTAAATGAGATTATTCTCAGTTTTTTGTTGGTCAATTTTGTGTATACTACTAGTGTGATATCTTACTAATGAATTAACCCATACTGTTTAGGTGAACAAACTTTTATTTAGGGTGTTTATTCTTGATGAATGTTTGTTTTAATCGAAATGAAATTGGATCCTGTGCTGTTGAAAGGTTTTGTTTTTTGAGAGGAAAAGAAATGTATGAGAGATACTTGTTATTTCTAATGTGTGCTCATATTGTATTATTTTTCCATTGTAGGTTTCCATGTAGATGATTCTGAAGTTACTTTAAATGTTTGCTTGGGGAAGCAATTTATTGGCGGTGAATTGTTCTTTAGAGGTGTGCGGTGTGATAAGCATGTAAATTCTGATACAGCACCAGAGGTACTAGCAATTGTTGTATATTAATGAGAAGATTGCAAATTTGCAATGTCCCTACAGTGTAACGAAATTGCAAAATTAACAAATATGTAAGAAAAGAAAATCATATTGAAAATGAAAGTCCTTTGTTATTAATAGAATTTCAGTTGGTAATTACAAGAACATGATGTTATATTTTGAGTAAAACTAATATACACTTAAGTGTAACGTACACTTAACCCTAAGACCGTACGATTTTTTTAAAAGTCGTGCAGCAAAAATCTCAAAGCTAATCCTAAGGTTCTAGGATTAAGTGTATGGTTCAATCGGTACACTTAAGTGTATATTAGATTGACTCTATTATTTTTACTTTTACAGGAGATATTTGACTATAGTCACATACCTGGTCAAGCGGTACTCCACAGAGGTCGCCATCGGCATGGGGCCCGGGCCATAACAGCCGGCCACAGAATTAATTTGCTTTTGTGGTGCAGAAGGTACTGTCTCAATTTACTGTTAAATGCTAGTTGGATACAAAGGACAGATTGTGGGTCACCACAGCTAGTATCACATTTAAGAGGTTTATTTGACCTGTAGTTCAACCTTTCGAGAGCTGAAGAAGTACCAGAAGGATTTCTCAGCCTGGTGTGGTGAATGCCAGCGCGAAAAGATAGAGAGACAGCGCCAGTCTATTGCTGCAACTAAAATGGTCTTTTCTCCTTTATAATTAATTAATTATGATGAAATGTGCATTCATAAATGCATAAACATGATACATTTTTGGTTTTTTTACTCTGATATTCTTCAGCAGACATTTCTCAGGAGTTCTACTGGATCTGTTATCTGAAGATACTTTTCTTGGATTTGTCGTGTTTTTATCTTTTGAGCTAACATCTCATCTCAGTGGTTATTGTAATAAAATGTGTTGGTTTTTAGTCTTAGGGTTTGGATATGGGAAGTTCATATGTAAATGTTGTATCGTTTGAAAATTATGTATTTGCTGTAGTTAGTTAAAAGGCAACAACATTAGCATCTCTTTAGACCGGGGCTCATTGTAAAAGTATTCTGCCTCTAAATTATATGGTGTATATTTTGTTGTCCGAGTATTTCTCATAAGCGGAGGGATCAAGTTATAACATTTTTTGAGTTACAACAAGTTACAACAAGCATTATTTATATTTTCAAAGTTCAAATCGTCGATCCAAACCGTTAGATGTAATCTCTAGAATAAAATATGCTTGGAGACCAAATTTTATATTTTTTAAAACTTTTTTACTATTTATTAAGGTGGGCACAAAAATTAGTCAAATTCGTACCATTGAATTTTGTACCCATCTTAATAAATAGTAAAAAAATTTCAAAAAATGTAAAATTTGATCTCCAAGCACATTTTATTGTAGAGATTACATCTAACGGTTTGGATCGACGATTTGAACTTTGAAAATGTAAATAATGCTTGTTGTAACTTATTGTAACTCAAAAAATGTTGTAACTTGATCCCTTCTCTTCTCATAAACACTTCCTATTTTTTTTTAATCCTTAGAAAATTTGTTGTATTATATAAATCATTGCGGCATTTTTTATTCTGTAATTATAACATTCTCATCATGGTTTTAGTATTACAAGAGTCATTTCGGCCTCTTTAGACTTGCTTCAGTGCAAGGAATGTTCCGAAGTAGCGTCAAAAAGAAAAATATTAATTAAGAAAACGGCAGCAAGGAAGATGAACTAAAGAAAACGAATATACTGCTTGATAACATGTAGTGCATTAGTGCATATGTTTCGGAAAACGCACATATTCCAAAACACTGTATAATACATTATAGCTGAAGATTATGTATAACTCTTTGGCGTCTCTTTTGGATTTAGTTCAGACGAAGGTTTTAAATAGCG
Organism: Carex pumila; assembly: GCA_033356055.1. NCBI lineage: Eukaryota > Viridiplantae > Streptophyta > Magnoliopsida > Poales > Cyperaceae > Carex > Carex pumila. The sequence continues at coordinate 191,040 of JARJHM010000481.1, read as the reverse complement.
TGCTATAGCATTTTCAGAGTATAAAAGTTATGGCATTGTCATTTTGCTATAGCATTTTTTTTAGCCATTTTGATGCAACGCAATAAACGTTATTTAAATCTTTGATTCGTGATAAACGCTATTTAAATCTTTGGTTCGGATAAATTTACGCAGGATCATAATTGATTGAAAATGTGAATAGAGTAATGCACATGTAAAATACATAAGTTGGAGCTTGCTTGTGATTTGTGATACACTTTTCAAGCGCACTGTAAAATACATAAACCAGCTCCGCTTGATTCCATAAACCGTAATCTAAAAGCCACAATTAACATGAAAAAAAAGATTGATTGACAAATCTTCATAAAGGATAATCATTTCTTTAAATAATGACTTAGATATCTTTCAAAATTGATGGACAAGGACGGGATAAGAAGAGGACTCCATGAAGACGACAAGGAGGGCGGCAAGGAAGGCGAACTCAGAACCACCGATCGGAGACAAAACCTTGTTAAGCTAGTTTGATGAAGCAATGAAACAAAAACCTAGACTGATTGAAGAAATATTCTCCACCCCAAAGGTGATCAAGACCCCCACCAACCAGGCACCTCTCCACCGTGCAACCATTAATGGAGCACCCATTAATACAATTCCCATCATTCTGCAAAGGCTACAGAAACCTGAACCCATCAAACAACAAGAAGGACAAGACAACCTCTACACTGGGCGATTCTTTAACGGAAACAGAGTAGGACAAGACAGGGCAAGACGGGCACACACCAGACCTGACTCCCAAAATGGCGCTACCAACACCAACAACCAGAGAGTAATGGTGAATTAAATGAGGGATGGCAAAGGGTTGTTTCAAAAAGGACTAAAAAGCTCGAGAAACATCAATACAAGCAAACACTAGGACACTATCGTACCAAGGAGCTGGAAGCACACCACGCAAAAGCTCTAAGAGAAAGGAGATGTTTTAGGTGCCTAGCCAAAGGCCATGTCAGGGCGCAGTGCTGTAAACCACCAAAATGTTATAAGTGTCATAAATATGGGCATTTATCAACAAGATGCCATGGAACTATAAAAACCCAGTCCCAGTCAAAACCTACAATACAGATAACTAAACCTAATCCCCAGCTAAACCCCCCACCACAACCAACCTTCATTGAAAGAGTAACACATAACTCTTACGCAGACACTCTCAAAGAACCGTTAGACATGGCTGAAGAATTTTGGAGCGAATGCTTGGAAGAGGAAGACATTTATCTTACACCTAAGATACCACCTAGACAGAGTAACATACCGTTGCAAAGCTCTGCCTGGATCACAGTACTGACAGGTGACCATTCACCTGGTCTGCCCTTGGCCATTAAAAGAATGCTAGCTTACAGGTTCGGGGCATACCCGGAATTCTATAGAGTTTTGCAAACTGACAGAGGAAGATACTTCCTAGTGTGTCAAAACCCTGAGCTGTGTAATGCAATAGTGCAACAGGGACCATATGAGATACCTGAACTCCAAGTTCGCATTAACCTGACAAACTGGGAAGAGACATCGGGCATGTCCTTCCAGCCACCGGTTATGAGGCATGGGTGCAGCTATGGTGCACCATTGCAACTCTGGAACGAAGAAGAACTAGAAAAGCTGTCAGTCAAGATAGACACGATTAAGTATGTGTTTCCATATGGGCTCGAAACTGGTCAGATTGAGCATATGACACTGCTCGTTGCATCTAAACACCCTCGACGCCTACCCAAATTTCTTAAAGTTCATATAGGAGACTATGCCAAACGGGTAAGGGTCAAGCTAATGGGATGGCGTCTTGCACAACCCGGTTACTTTCCCCCACCTCAACCACCAAATGGAACACAACCACAAAACACATATCCACCTCCACCCAGATACAACTACCCAAACCTTACCGACCAGTGCTACCCACCTTCGGATGAGTTTGAAGAAGGGGGAAGTAGCAGGGCTTCTAACATGCCTTGGAGGGGAAATACACACCGTGTGAATGTTGTTCAGAAAACAAAAACTGTGTGGATAGTCAAGAGGAAAATAAAGAAATTGAAACCGACAAAGAAGGTCATTGCTCGATCAAACACACTCAAAACCGAGTGGGTAATCAAGGAAAAAACAGTTGCACCAACCAAAGAGAAGATGAAACCTTCAAACAATAATGGAGGAAAGAAACTGATTACACCAAAAGCAACACCAATGAGTTCCAGCCATAACACACCAAAGGCTACAATCATGCTGGGATCAGATGTGGCACAGACAATATGCATTTATCTGGGGAACAAAATCATGGCCACTGTTGCATGCCACCTTCTGCAAGAATTTTCAAAGAGTAAAGGTCAAATCTATATCAACTGGTCAGCTATAACTAACTTTTTCTCATAATTACAGGCTAGAAACTCGGGATTTGACATGGAAACTGTTGGCATTAAAAACCCATTCACTGAAGAACAATTTCGCCAGACAGGCTAGCTGGCAATAGCTACTGCACAAGCATGTGACTTTCCTACTTTGGAATTTGAAATTTTGCAGCCGAAAACAAAAGGTTTAGATTCTGGGCCTTCGAACCTTAGGCCTTTTCATTTTGGGCCAGTGCAGCGTGAGCCTAAAACTCCAGGACCCAATAACATAAGGCCTCTACTACTGGAGTACGCCCCTGGGTTTGAGCCTCAATTGGGGCCTCGAGGTAGAGTTCAACTAGAAAAGGCAAAGAATAAGATAAAACTTGTTGGCCCGTTGTGCAAGAGTCAAAGATTGGAGAATAAGCACAATGGCCCATACGAATCAGTTGTTGAGAGGGCATGCAGGCTTAAAGGGGGGGGAAGTTCGGGATCAAAGAAGAGAGAAAGGAGAACTAAACCCAATAACAAGCCAACTCCGGTGTACCTGGAAACCTCCGACCCATTAACCCTGTGTCAGGCCGAGATAGTCATCAACATGGCTGGAATCGGGATGAGTGAGGAGATGGAGAATAGCTTCAAAAACTTGGTTGCAGGTGAAGAAACAGGTCTGACAGGTGGCACCACACCACTGAACTGATCGATCAGATTCCGCACTCAAAGCTCGTGTGCTGTTATCAAGCTTTTATGTTAATCAGGATTTTGTACTCATGTGAGGGCAATGCCCCAGCCTCCTTACTAAGTTTTCTCTTTTTAGTTGCATTTAAATTACTGCAAAACCGGTATGAGACTGGGTTGAAGGGGATCTGTGGCGATGGGGCCTTTTTTTGTTGTAACCATGATCCCACCACTATGTATCAGCCTCAGTTTATAAAATTAGCGTACCTCTGTTATGCCAAGGTTGTTCAAAATGGATTATTAGATGGTTGTAAGATGTGTCATTTAGTATCCTCATAAACTACAACACAAAATTCAAATCAATTTCATGGAATGTAAGAGGAATAAATGACAGAAATAAAAGGTTAGCCATTAGACAAACAGTTATATTAGAGAGGCCGGATATAATTTGTTTGCAGGAGACAAAAATCGAAACCATGACAATTGAAATAGTCAAGGAAACATGTGATAGAAAATTTGACCAATCAAGAACACTGGATGCAAATGGTACCAGAGAGGGTATTTTGGTTGCATGGTCAACGAGAAAATTTACACTAAGGGATATAATCTTGACATAGTACACTATCTCTGTATTGCTTCAATTGACTAACTCAACAGACAAAATATGGTACACAGGTGTATATGGACCCTTAGCGAGAATGCACAGAAATGACTTCTTCTAGGAATTGAGACAAATTAAGCCGACAAATAGAGAGCCATGGATACTTTGTGGCGACTTTAATGTCACGGCAAACCAAAATGAGAGAAGTAATCCCCAATCAGACTGGAGAGGATCAGTGTCATTTGTGACATTGTTGATAGACCTATGCATGCAAAATCTGGTAATGCAAGGAAGAAATTTTACTTGGTCTAATGAAAGAGAAAACCCGACAATGACCAGGTTAGACAGATTTTTAACATCTGCTGAATGGAGTCAAAAATTTCCAAATTCTCATCAAAGATCTTTACCAAATACCTCATCTGACCACTGCCCCATATTATACACAACCAACACATAGTTCAAAAAAAACAAACATTTTTAGGTTTGAAAATCTATGGTTTAGATTCCAGGATCTAGACAATCTAGTCTCCAATGTGTGGGAAGAATTGGGGACAGCTCACACACCACAACAGCTAAATCAAAAGCTACAGGCAACACAAAAACATATCAAAGAATGGGCAAATTCAAAGGTTAGAAATATAAAGTTGCAAATCAAAGCCTGCAGAGATTATATTGGATGGGTAGACAAAATAAAAGAGGAAAGAAGACCAACTAATCACAAAGGAAAGATACAAGGAGCTGGCAATTTTAGAAGAAGATCTATGGAAACAAAGGGCAAAATTAAGATGGAATCTCGAGGGAGATAGAAACACTAGTTACTTCCACGCAATAGCCTCTGGACATAAAAGAAGAAACGCTATCCCACAGATACAAATGAATGGAATAACATACTCGGATCAGAAATCAAAAGGTGAAGCCTTCTTCCAATATTATAAAAACTTGATGGGAAAACAATCTTCTCCGACTCCAAACATTCATTGGCAGAACCTGTACAATCAACAACATGATCTTAATGACATGGTCAAACCATTCACGATTGAGGAAGTGCAACAAGTCATACAATCATGGCCAAATAATAAGACCCCGGGCCCCGACGGCTTCACGGGAGAATTTTACAAGAAATATGTCTTATTATTGGCACCGGATATATTAAGGGTCATTCAACATGTTACAGAAAATGGTCTCACACTATCACCGCTCAATACTTCACACGTGGTTCTCATACCAAAAAAAGACAGCGCCACCGGACCACAGGATTACCGGCCGATAAGTTTGATTCATGCAATTCAAAGAATTTTTTCAAAAATACTAGCATCAAGGCTCCAACCAAGAATTGCTGAATTAATACATCCCTCGCAGACGGGTTTCATAAAAAATAGACAAATCACGGAAGGATTTGTCTATGCACAACATATCTTGCATCACACCTATAAGCAGAACATCCCTTTGGCAATGTTTAAGGCCGATATACATAAGGCGTTCGACACTGTTAGTTGGGAGTATGTTTTGAAGATAATGCAAAATCTTAACTTCCCGGATAAATGGTTAATTTGGATTGAAAACCTGGTTCTTTCAGGCACCTCACAGGTGATCATTAATGGTCTAGTTGGAAAGAAACTCAATCTTAGACGAGGAGTGCGGCAAGGAGACCCGCTTTCACCGTTAATATTCATTATCTCCATGGACTTCCTGAGCAGATGGTTTCAGAAATTAAAGGACACGGGAGCAATTCAATTGCCATTTCCAGGTATGACACCATGTTTATTATATGCAGACGATGCCTTATTTTTTGTCAAACCGGACCAGAGACATATGCAAATACTCAAGATAGCCTTCACTGCTTTTTACAACATATCGGGTCTTGCGGTCAGTTTTCAAAAATCTGAACTGCTGATATCAAGAGGTACACAGCAGCTTGGAAACCATCTGGCTATGGTGTTGGAGTGCAAATTAGGCCAATTCCCTTTCAACTATCTTGGATTACCATTATCCAATAAAAGATTAAACAAGTCAGCATTTCTACCGCTAATTGAGAAGTTCAATAAGAGACTAGCTGGATGGTCAGCAAAATATCTATCAATCGCAGGAAGGTTGACTCTCTTAAACTCGGTCCTGTCGGCACTACCAATGTATTACATGTCATGTTTTACATTACCCAAAGGGACAATAAACCAAATTGATAGAATAAGAAGGCACTTCTTATGGCACGGTGTAGCACAAAACCGATCGAAACTTAATTTGGCAAACTGGAATCTGGTATGCACACCAAAAAAATTGGGAGGTTTAGGGGTCAAAGACTTGTACACTTTCAATCAAGCAATGCTGCTCAAGTGGTGTTGGCAATGGGCATTGGAATCGCCAAGATTGTGGAAATCAATTTTTCAGGCAACAAATAATGAAGAATACCTCATACCGGCATCAGATTTTTTCAAACAGACCCTCAAGGAAGCATCAGCTTTCTTTCAAATATCCATCAAGATGCAGATAGGAAATGGAACCAGAATCACACTATGGCATCACGATTGGGGTAGAGGAATTCTCAAGTACCGTTTCAACATATTATACACATACACCTCAGATGAGAACATCACACTAGCACAGGTAGCACAGTTGACAGAGATACAACAATTATTTCGACCAACTTTATCCCAACAGGCAACAGAACAGCTACATACTATGCAGCGGCTAATGGAGTCGGATCCGATAACAATTTCAGCAGAACCCGATATGATCACATGGGTATGGAATCAAAGTGGGCAATTTTCTGTAAAATCAGCATACTGGAGCATAAAAAATGGACCGTTAATTGGGTCAAAGATGCAAAGAATCTGGAAAATCAGGCTATCACCCAGAATGAATGTTTTCGCATGGCTAATGTGCTTAAATAGATTACTAACGGTAGATAACTTGAAAAAGAAAGGATGGCAATTGGTAAACCAGTGTGAGATGTGCAAACAAAATTCTGAGACAGTCAAACATTTATTTAGCACATGTCCGACCACCCGGATAATATACCAACAAGTGACAACAACAATGGAACTGGTACAGGGGCTGCCGGTACGGACAGAGAACATACTGGGAAGTAAACTCTGCACAAAAACAAGACAGCTCATGATCATAGCACGATTTATAATATGGCGGGAGAGATGCAGTCGTATCTTCCGAGGAGTTAGCAAAGAAATAGTCCAACTGGTAAACGAGATACAAGAAGAATACAAGGCAGTCACAACAATAACAAGAAGACTAAATCAGCAGGCGCGCACACAACAATAATTATATCTGCAGATGACCCCAACAAAACGGGGATTCAGTGTTACCACTTTCTTTTTAGGAACCTGATTTACTTTACAAAAACTTTAGTTAACTCTTTTATTTTTTTGTTGTTTTCTTAGCAACTTTTTCTCTCTTCTTTAGGCTCAACTGTTTGAGCCGAATTGTTTTTTTATTTTAGCAAGGAACAAACATCTTGTAACCTTGATTATCATCAATCAAAGGAGGGCTTGACCCTCGTTTCTATCTCAAAAAAAAAAGAGTCATAGATCTTATTTGCCCGTTTATAATTCAAAAGTGAAAAGATGGAAAAGACAGGTTATATAAATATAAAATTGTCAGGCGATTTTGTATCCGAAATTTTTATTAATAAAAAATATATTAAATAAATATTGAGATTAGAGAACGCTTCTTATTTTTATTCATAAATAGAGAAAACATGATGGAGAATCATAGTCTATGGCCGTTATAGATTATCACGGTCAGAATTAGCATTTAATTAATAAGATTAATTATTCTAACTGAATCATAAAAAAAACTAGAAAAAAAATCCTGTCCGCGATAGATTGGAACGACTAGAGAATTTTTCTTTTTTGTCCGTGATAGATTGGAAAGGCCAGGTGCAAAAAAAAAAAAAAAATCTATCCGTGATAATGGTCAGGCACAAAAATAAATAAAAAATATTTTTTTTTCCACCTTTGGCCATGATGGGCCATCATGGCCAGCCCCTTTTTTTTTCTGCCTTTGGTCGTGATAGATAGTAATGGCCAGGGTTTTTTTTTTCTAGTTTTTTCTTTGTGTGGTTCAGTTAAAATGGATAATAATTAATTAAGCATTAATGCTGGCTGTGATAATTCATAACGTCCAGAGACTGTGATTTTTCATCATGTTTTTTCTATATCTCGAAAAAATCCAAAATTGTTCTCCAATTTTGATATTTATTTAAGATATTTCTTATTAATAAAAATTTCGGAATTTTGTATTACAGCCCATTTTCTCACGATATAATCAATATTGAATGGTTAGATACCGTCCAATCAAGTATAATCAACTAGAGAAAAATAATAATTCTTATTTAGAACCTGTAATTAAAAAAAAGAATTTGGAAGACATTTTCTTTTCGACCATCTGACCACAGAGTCGGTTATGAAGATTTTGAGGTCCAGAGCGAGAGAAAAATTTAGACCCTTTATATAATTTTTTTTTATTAAAACAAAAATGTCTTACAACTTTAGTTGCTATTTGACTTTTAGAACGAACACATCTTACAACAAAAATGAAACACTTTATTTATATCTTTTGAGTAAACAAACTATTACCTATCAATAAGTTCTTCAGTTTTTAATTTTTGATCAAAATAATATGTGGAGAACTCTCTATTGTAATTATCCTTAGAAAAATTAATATTAGAATCTCTAATAAGACCATTCTCAACAAGTGAATTTCTTAGTTTTGAATCTAAGTCATTCCACACTCTAGGATTATATATATTAATAGATGACGAAGAATCTAAGTACTTAGACACATGATTAATTTCTTCATTATTTTCACTAGTTTAATTTTTAAGTACATTTGTTATTTCTTTATTTACCTCATTTTCATCTTCAGACACATCTATTATTTCTTAATTTAGCTCATTTTTATTTACCTCATTTTGGTTTTCAGATACATTTCTTGTTTTTTTGTACACCTCACTTTCAACTTGGTTTTCCAAAGACTCATTTTGTGGTTTGATTTTCTTCCAAAGCTTTTGAATATAACACATGATTAATTTCTTCATTATTTTCACTAGTTTAATTTTTAAGCACATTTGTTATTTCATCATTTACCTCATTTTCATCTTCAAACATATATATTGTTTCTTGATTTAGCTTATTTTTATTTACCTCATTTTGATTTTCAAATAGATTTCTTGTTTTTTTTTTGTGTACTTCACTTTCAACTTGGTTTTCCAAAGACTCATTTTATGGTTTGATATTCTTCCAAAGCTTTTGAATATAACACATGATTAATTTCTTCATTATTTTCACTAGTTTAATTTTTAAGCACATTTTGTTATTTATTCATTTACCTCATTTTCATCTTCAGACACATCTATTGTTTCTTGATTTAGCTCATTTTTATTTACCTCATTTTGGTTTTTAGATATATTTCTTGTTTCTTCGTGCACCTCACTTTCAACTTGGTTTTTCAAAGACTCATTTTGTGATTTGATTTTTTTTCAAAGCTTTTGAATATAACCTTTTTAAAGTTTTATTTTCTCTTCTCCTTCTCTTTTTTTGTTTCTTTTTCACTATCTAATGCCTGCTTTATAGGAAACATTGTTTTAAATTAAAAATAAAACAAAATAATAGAATGATAAGACCTGGATAATGACAGATGCAGCGTTGAGCCACCAACAGTCCAATCCAAAGGCTGCAGTTGCCACCACGCCTCACCTAGTCTAGATACTATGTCGATGTGTTGTTGCGTCGGCCTTGTCCTAACCAAACGCTGCCTCTGCCTCACTCAATCAAGATTTTACCTCGCACTCATTGCCATAGAACAAGATCGTGACTCGTGAAAAGAACTAAGTTTTTTAATTTCTCTCAATTTCTCGTTTGTCTTTAAATCGATCTACAAAGAATGAAAAAACGGCAGAATTCCCTGATCTAGGTATTTTTACTTTTTTTTGTTCTTCTCATTTGTCATTTCACATAGTTCGGCCTTTCTTCTGGTTTACCGTGTCACAAAGAATAAAGAAATGCCTTTTTTGTTCGGCCAAGACAAAAAAAAAAATTTGTAAAGATCAACCAAGAAATAGCTTTTTCGTTTGAATAAAGTTCGGCCCAGACAAATTTAACAAGTACAAGCATTTTTTTTGTTTTTGGGGCCCTGTTGTATTTTTGGGCCCAGGACCATTGCCCTGAGTACCCTGGGCCAGGACCGGGCCTGTCTGATCAGTAGCAAATATAAAAATAAAGCTAAAATTTTGTACATCACGCGATGAATATACGAAAGCTACTGACGTTTTCTTTGTATATTTTGAAATCTAAGTGACTTGAAAAGTTTGTGGACATTTTTCTTTAAAATTTATCTAAATATTGTCAAGCCCTGAAATAAAATAGGAAGAATTCAATTACACTATTTTTATAATGACATCCAATTACATTTTCTATTTTCAAAGTTTTCAAATTTTAAATAGTCGATCCAAACTGTTCAACATGATAGATATATTAAAATGTGCTTACAGATCAAATTTTACATTTTTTGAAATTTTGTTTACTATTTATTAAGTACTTAACAAAATCGCTAAATTCAGACCATTTAATTTTTGTACCAATCTTAATAAATAGTAAAAAATTCAAAAAAAATGTAAAATTTGATCAATACCAATCTTAATAATTATTACGAAATTAAAAATATTTAGAGTACCTCATAGTTTCGGAACAAGAAACGAAATGTTGCCAATATTGACCGGAAAATAGAGTGAGTCTATGGTACTATGCATATTACGATTTGGCACTGTGCTACGGCTTTATATTTGAGTTTTCAAATCCTAACGGTCAATCCAAACAGTTCATCTTATTCTCCACAATAATATGTTTTTGGAGATCAAATTTTACATTTTTTGAAATTTTTTTACTATTTTTTGAAATTTATTGAAAATCACTGTTTTTGGATGGTCCAGAATTTTCAAATCAAGTGATTTTCTAAATATCTAAAAAAATAGTAAATACTTTTTAAAAAATGTAAAATTTGGTCACCAAACACATATTAATATGGAGAACAAGATTAATAGTTCGGATCAACCATTAGGATTTGAAAACTCGAATATAGAGCCGTAATACGGTGCCAAATCATAATATGCATAGTACCATAGACTCACTCCCGGAAAATATATCTAATATTAAACTTTAATTGTTAGTAGGAACGATGCGGATATTTAAAAAAAAAAAAAATTAATCCAATTCGTAACTTCAACTGCCACATATTTCACTATATAGAAATGGTCACAAAAAGTCTTATCCAAAGAAAAAAAATCGGAGGGAATGGAGAGGAGAGAGTCCCAACTCCAAAAATCTAAGAATATAATAAAGGAGAATTGATACTTAAAAATTTCTTGTTGTTTGAATAAAAAAAATTCTAGTTTTTAAATAACCATAGTCCAGTCAGTTTATTATTGGGGGAATTTCATATATACCCCTCAAAAACTTGGAAATTACGTATTTCCCCCTCTAAAATTCATAACATCATATTTACTCTTCTAAACTTCAAAAACTCACATATTTACTTATTTTAATATTTTTTCAATTAAAACTCATTTAAATTTTTTGAAATACCCATTTTGCCCCCTCCTCTATATGTCTATCTTTGAGTGAGGTGTGAAAACTAGAAATAAAATGAATACCATAATTAAGGTTTTAATTAAACTTAAAGAGCGAAGTAGAGAGAGGTGGGTATTATGCAAGACAGTTTTGAAATTTGTAACTTATGGTTCTAACGCTCCCCTTGAGGTACTATAGAGAGAATGTGACTAGTCAAGTTAGAACTTACATCCTTTGACACATCTCAAATTTTAATACGTTGAGAATCTGAATTATTTATATTTCTAAAGCACCAATTTAAAGTAATCATTTACTGTCCGTAAATTCTGAATTCTATGATCCATTTTATGAATAAATTGAACCTTTCAGTTATATCAGATGATACGGACCTATCAAATAAACCATTCCAGATTTTTGACAATGCTTGAGAAATTCGCATTTTGAGGCGGAGAGAGCAAATTTTCGAAAAACATGAAAACTGGATAAAAATGACAAAGCTAAGAACACAGAAACGAAACCACAAAATTACTTGAGGGAGTAGCTTCTGACGCTGCTGGCCCATTTGTCATCGTCATTAAGTCTTTATTGTCACGAACCCATCCACAAGTCACCTGGTCAGCTTCTTCATTAAATTTGAAACCTCGGGTCCCATTACACAGAGAGGAAGGACCCCTTATTTCTCTCTAACTGTAAGTGCTGCCCGATATCTCCCCCCTCCCAAAATCCTTTCTTCTTCTTCGCCAATAATATTCACCAAGTCAGAATAATTTTTGTTTCTTTCTAAATCCATTTGGAAACATGACAATCCCCCCTCTTAAGAGATTGCTCATCCTTGAGCTTAAGTTGCTTGTAGCCTTGCATTATTCTGAGTTCGCCCGACTCATTGGCGTGCTTAATTTTGTGTTAACTCACATGTAAACCCGAGTTATGATTCTCGTGCTTAACTGGCTGTAACTCGATTACCTCAAGTCTAAATTGAATTACTGTACAATTAGCTTGTTAAGGTTGCTCTTCTTTGCTTTATTGGCTACTAGCACGTGCTCGTACATGTTGACATCGGCTATTTTTCCTCCTGTGGCTAATACTACTGTTTAGCCCTTATGCTTCATCTCCAAGATTATCTTGAGCACGATTGATAAAATTTGAATCATTCATAGATGTTCGGTAGAGACCCACCTTTCATTTTTAGTTTTTTTTTTTTTAGTTTTCACACCTCATTCATAGATAAAATTTGAATCATTCATTTTTAGTGCATTTATTTTTTGAATGTTTTTTTACCGCTTGACTTTATACTAAATTAATTCGAACGTTTAAAATTTTCACATGTAGATGCATCACTCGCAAGATAGGCAGGTTCTAACGGTTTGAATTCGTCATTTGAAACCGATTTAATAAGTTTTGGAGTTAAGCTCACCAAACACTTTGGTGAACTTAAGCACAACTAAACTAATTCTATTCATAATATAATATATGAGGAGGGATCAAGTTACAACAAGCATTATTTACATTTTCAAAGTCCAAATTGTCGATCCAAACCGTTAGATGTGATCTCTACAATAAAATATGCTTGGAGACCAAATTTTACATTTTTTGAAATTTTTTTACTATTTATTAAGATGGGTACAAAATTCAATGGTATGAATTTGACTAGTTTTTGTACCAACCTTAATAAATAGTAAAAAAATTCCGAAAAATGTAAAATTTGGTCTCCAAGCATATTTTATTGTAGAGATCACATCTAACGGTTTGGATCGACGATTTAGACTATGAAAATGTAAATAATGCTTGTTGTAACTTGTTGTAACTCAAAAAATGTTGTAACTTGATCCCTCCTCATAATATATATATATATATATATATATATATATATATATATATATATGAGGAGGGATCCACTTACAACAGCTTGAAAGTTACAACATCTTACAATATCGTTTTTTTTTTCATTTTTAAAGTCCAAATCGTCGATCCAAACCGTTAGATATTCAATCTATATTAAAACTTGCTTAGAGACCAAATTTTACATTTTTTGGAATTTTTTTGCTATTTATTAAGATGGGTACAAAATCGCTGTTTTTTAATGGTGCAGAATTTTAATAAATACAGCGATTTTGTACCCATCTTAATAAATAGCAAAAAAATTCCAAAAAATGTAAAATTTGGTCTCCAAGCACGTTTTAATATAGATTGAATATCTAACGGTTTGGATCGACGATTTGGACTTTAAAAATGAAAAAAGCGATGTTGTAAGATGTTGTAACTTTCAAGTTGTTGTAAGTGGATCCCTCCTCTATATATATACATAGAGAGAGAGAGAGAGAGAGAGAGATGGGCTATGGTGCATTGCAATGCATGAACCCCCTTATGCATTGCACTATAATCACAGATTTAAAGTCCAAACGACCGATCTGAACCGTTAGATGTTTAATCCATATTGAAATGTGTTTGGAGACCAAATTTTACATTTTTTGGAATTTTTTTACTATTTATTAAGCATTTTTGAAAATTGTTGTTTTGCTGTGAACAGTAAAAACAGTAAAATTTTCTGGACCATCAGATCAGCGACTTTCAAAATTGCTTAATAAATAGTAAAAAAATTTCAAAAAATGTAAAATTTGGCCCCCAAGCACATATTAATATGAAGAACAAGATGAACGGTTCGGATTGGTTGTTTGGACTTTAAATCCATGATTTATAATGCAATGCATAAGAGGGTTCATACATTGCAATGCACCATAGCCCATCTCTCTCTCTATATATATAAGTATATTAATATAATAATATAATATATATAAAATCATAATATAACATAATATAATATAAAAAATAAAAAATAATATAATATAATATAATAATATAAAAATCTTTAAAATTCTGGACGGGGTTACTTAACTCGTCTAGATTTTCTCTTCTTTTTTTTTTTGATCCTGGATGGCGGATGGGTTTACTTAACCCGTTCGACAATTTTTTTTTTTTTTTTTTGACCCGAGACGGGTTGTGTAGTACCGTCTGTTTTTTTTTTTCTTTTTCTACGCAAATGAATTTGATTAAGTTAAGTGATTAAGGAGGGAACCGGGACGGATTAATTAGACCCTTCTAGTGGGATGGGTTAACACAACCCATCCTACCTATTTTTCGAAAATAATCAACAGTGTTCTCGAATTTCGATATTTATTTTATTTTATTTCTATTAATAAAAAAATTCGGTCCTACTTGAAGCTAAAAAAAAGAAGTCCTACTTAATTGAACAAAATTTTACAGTTATAAGGGGCAAATTTGAGAATTCATAAATAAAAGGTACATTTGGTACATTATAAGACAGGCAGTCAGGCAGACAAATTGACTAATGTGAGACAGCATTTTGTCCGCTAGTAAAAGCATGACAGATTGACAGGTAACTATCAATCCAAATTAATGCTTCAACGCAATCCAAAATTCCAAAACCTTTTTTAAACTTTATGTAGCAATTTATGTTCCAAGTTTCTGATATATTTATGGGTCCTACGAACATACAAAATAAGGATAGAATCAGATTTTCAAGTTATAAATGTCAAATATAAATTGATAATTATATAAAATTTTCATTCTATTTATGAAATCAACTTTTTTAATATTTATAATATTTTACTCTAAATTATATATAAAAAAATCATCTATAAACAAAAAAAAACTGAAAAAGAAAATGAAAGCCTGAATATATACCAGGCTTGTAAATTGTTACTTTGTTGCAGAGAATCGTCAAATTTGGATGACTAGAATGGGCTAAAAACCGGGCCCCTCTAAACAACTCCAATTAGTATTCTGTTTTTTTTTTTTTTTACTGTCTGTACTCTGTCCTATTTAGCAGCTCCATTAAATAGAGCTTGATTTGCTTATCTGGAGTCTGGACTAGAGTATTTATACTCGGGCGGGTACGGGTACCCCGGGTATACCCGTCTCGGGTACGGGTATAACTCGGGTACGGGTATACTCGGGTACAAGGGTATTCGGGTACGGGTATGGCGGGTATAATTTTCAAAACCCATACCCTACCCGAGTTATACCCTTACCCGTGTACCCTAGACGGGTAAGGCGGGTACGGGTACGGGTAGGGCGGGTAGGGTATTTTTTTTTTTTTTTTTTTTTTTTTTTTTGCTGTTTTTTTGTTTGGTTTTTTTGTTGGTTTTTTTTTTGCTGTTTTTTTTTTGCTGTTTTTTTTTTGCTGTTTTTTGTTGTTGTTGTTTTGTTGTTGTTTTTTTTTTGTTTTTTTAATGTTTTTTTTGGGGGGGGAAAAATCAGAATTTTTGAATTTTGAAATGAATGAACAGTAACTCGGGTATACGAGTACGGGTACTCGGGTAGTCGGGTACGGGTATACAGATTGAATAAGTTAGATTTAATTTCTGTTTTTTAATTTCTGTTTTTTTATTTCTGTTTTTTAATTTCTGTTTTTTAATTTCTGTTTTTTAATTTCTGCTTTTTAATTTATTTTTGTAAATGTTAGATTTATTTTGAATAGATTAGATTTAATTTCTGTTTTTTAATTTCTGTTTTTTATTTCTTTTTTTAATTTCTTTTTTTTTAATTTCTGTTTTTTAATTTCTGTTTTTTAATTTCTGTTTTTTAGATTTATTTTGAATAGGTTAGATTTTATTTCTGTTTTTTATTTCTTTTTTTAATTTCTGTTTTTTTAATTTCTGTTTTTTAATTTCTGTTTTTTAGATTTATTTTTGTAAATGTTAGATTTATTTTGAATAGGTTAGATTTAATTTCTGTTTTTTAATATCTGTTTTTTAATTTCTGTTTTTTTAATTTCTGTTTTTTAATTTCTGTTTTTTAGATTTATTTTTGTAAATGTTAGATTTATTTTGAATAGGTTAGATTTAATTTCTCTTTTTTAATTTCTGTTTTTTATTTTATTTTTAAATTCTCATTCTAATTATATAGTTTCATAATTTATTTATATTTCGAAATTTTTAAACAATAGAAGTTACCCTCCTCCTTTATTCCGGGCTTGGGACCGGCTATGTAAAATAACATAGGCAGAGTTCTAACTTTTTTTTTGTTAGTAATTATTCTTTAAAATGAATAATTTAAAAACTAAATGAAATATTTAGAAATTTATAGTTTAAAAAATAATGATAAAGACTAAAAGAGGTTAGAAATTTATACCGACACTACCTATCTAGAAGTTTTCATTCCTATACCATTCTTCGCTCTCTTCCGCACCGTCTGAATCCGAATTAGCCTGGTGCCGCACCTCGGTACCGCTTTCTTCAGTGTCGACTTCGGATGATGATGCTTCAGGCACATGTTGCCTGCGCTCTTCAGCTTGAATCCAATCTTTCAAGCACACAAGTCTTTCAAAAACAGAAATAAAAAAACAGAAATTAAAAAACAGAAACAAAAAAACAGAAATTAAAAAACAGAAATAAAAAAACAGAACTAAAAAAACAGAAATTAAAAAACAGAAATAAAAAAACAGAAATTCAAAAACAGAAATAAAAAAACAGAACTAAAAAAACAGAAATTAAAAAACAGAAATTCAAAAACAGAAATCTAAAAAACAGAAATCTAAAAAACAGAAATAAAAAAACAGAAATTAAAAAACAGAACTAAAAAAACAGAAATAAAAAAACAGAACTAAAAAAACAGAACTAAAAAAACAGAAATAAAAAAACAGAACTAAAAAAACAGAACTAAAAAAACAGAAATTAAAAAACAGAACTAAAAAAACAGAACTAAAAAAACAGAAATTACAAAACAGAAATCTAAAAAACAGAAAATAAATCTAACCTATTCAAAATAAATCTAACATTTTCAAAAATAAATCTAACATTTACAAAAATAAATCTAACCTATTCAAAATAAATCTAACATTTACAAAAATAAATCTAACCTATTCAAAATAAATCTAACATTTTCAAAAATAAATCTAACCTATTCAAAATAAATCTAACATTTACAAAAATAAATCTACAAAACAGAAATAAAAAAAACAGAAATTAAAAAAAAGAAATTAAAAAACAGAAATTAAAAAACAGAACTAAAAAAACAGAAATAAAAAAACAGAAACAAAAAAACAGAAATTAAAAAACAGAAACAAAAAAAACAGAAATTAAAAAACAGAAACAAAAAAAACAGAAATTAAAAAACAGAAATTAAAAAACAGAAAATAAATCTAACCTATTCAAAATAAATCTAACATTTTCAAAAATAAATCTAACATTTACAAAAATAAATC
Organism: Carex pumila; assembly: GCA_033356055.1. Classification (NCBI taxonomy): domain Eukaryota; kingdom Viridiplantae; phylum Streptophyta; class Magnoliopsida; order Poales; family Cyperaceae; genus Carex; species Carex pumila. Next base: position 173,625 of record JARJHM010000481.1, on the reverse strand, counting down.
TAACCTATTCAAAATAAATCTAACATTTACAAAAATAAATCTAACCTATTCAAAATAAATCTAACATTTTCAAAAATAAATCTAACCTATTCAAAATAAATCTAACATTTACAAAAATAAATCTACAAAACAGAAATAAAAAAACAGAAATTAAAAAACAGAACTAAAAAAACAGAAATTAAAAAACAGAAACAAAAAAACAGAAATTAAAAAACAGAAACAAAAAAACAGAAATTAAAAAACAGAAATTAAAAAACAGAAAATAAATCTAACCTATTCAAAATAAATCTAACATTTTCAAAAATAAATCTAACATTTATAAAAATAAATCTAACCTATTCAAAATAAATCTAACATTTACAAAAATAAATCTAACCTATTCAAAATAAATCTAACATTTTCAAAAATAAATCTAACCTATTCAAAATAAATCTAACATTTACAAGAATAAATCTAAAAAACAGAAATTAAAAAAAAAATGAAAAACACAAATAAAAAAACAGAAATGAAAAAAAACAGAAATAAAAAAACAGAAACAAAAAAACAGAAATTAAATCTAACCTATTTAAAATAAATGTAACATTTTCAAAAATAAATCTAACCTATTCAAAATAAATCTAACATTTACAAAAATAAATCTAAAAAACAGAAATCTAAAAAACAGAAATTAAAAAACAGAAATTAAAAAACAGAAACAAAAAAACAGAAATTAAAAAACAGAAACAAAAAACAGAAATTAAAAAACAGAAATTAAAAAACAGAAATTAAAAAACGGAAAATAAATCTAACCTATTCAAAATAAATCTAACATTTTCAAAAATAAATCTAACATTTACAAAAATAAATCTAAAAAACAGAAATTAAAAAACAGAAACAAAAAAACAGAAATTAAAAAATAGAAACAAATTTAATTACTTTACATCTAACAAATCTAACATAAACTAAATAAATCTAACATATTCAATAAATCTAATTACTTAACAAATCTAACATAAAATAAATCTAACAAATATAAATATCTAATTACTTAACATCCAATAAATCTACATAAATTAAATTTACTCTACAAAAATAAATTAATCTAACATGAAATAAATATAACCTTTAAATCTCGCGGAAAAATCTTGCGAAAGGTCCCGAACTTCGTAATTTCGATACCTTCGTAATTCCGTTTGCTTATTTGTAGAAGGAATTAAATGTACAACTATATTTTTTTTAACAATAAATTTAAAATTTGAGAATTATAGAAATTTAGATTAAGAGAATGAGAGAATGAGAATTGAGATGGAGATGTAAAAATGAAGGGAGGAAGAGGGGTATTTAAAGAAATTTTGGTTGGAGGGATAAAATTTAAATTTTTAATTTTTAAAGAATAACAGTAACAGTAACAGAAAACAGTAAACAGAAACAGAAACAGAAACAGAAAAAAAAAAAAAAAAAAAACCGTCCCATCCGGTCGGTCCGGTCCGGTCCGGGTGGGTCCGGCCGGTCGGGTCCGGATGGGATGGCACCGGTTTGGGGGGGAAAAATCAAATTTTTTGAATTTTGAACTGTGATGAACAGTACTCGGGTATACGGGTATGGGTACTCGGGTAGTCGGGTACGGGTTTAGTCGGGTACGGGTTAACTCGGGTAGGGTAAACTCGGATATTGGTCTAAAAAAACGGGTCCGGTCCGATTTTTGCCCGTACCCGCGTACCCGAGTACCCGACCCATACCCGAGCTCGGGCACGGGTACCCTAGCTGGCGGGTACGGGCGGGTACGGGCGGGTATACCCTTAACGGGTTTTATTCAACCTCTAGTCTGGACCACACGAAGCGAGCAGCTTTTGAGAACAACAAAACATGCGAATCTCCGCACTTTACACCATCTGCTATTTGGGATCGAAATAGACATCGCGCTCAAATTCAGTATTAAATTTGCGTGGACAATTTTTAAATATGTACAGGTTAAGTGTGCACAAATCTTGATGTGAATTGTATGGCAGCGTAACGGACATAATAGTCAGTAACTACAGCTATAGCAGTCATAATTGAATTAGCGTACTTTTATCTCATGACTTAGTTTTTATAATTTGAAAAGGCTATAGAACAACTATAGCTAGTTATTTAAAATATTACTCAAAATTATCAATTACGTATTTCTCCGTCAAAATTATATAATTACTTATTTTATAAAGAGGAGGGTTCAAATGCCTCCATTTTTTGTATCTCCACCATGCCTCCATTTTTTAAAACTTTAATAACTCAAAATTAAAAACTTAAAAGTCAAAATAAAACGTTGGATATGATCTACGTCATTTTATTTATGCACGTGTAAAAAATTATGACATTTCAATTTTATTTTAATTGTCATCAAGAGCTTGCAAAAAATGCATTAATATGGATGACTTCTAGACGTTGATTTTTGAACTTATTGATTCACATAAAAACAAAATTAAAATGTGATAATTTTTTATGAGCAAATAGAGAAAATAACATAGATCACATCTAACGGTTTTATTTTGATTTTTAAGTTTTAAATTTTGAGTTATTAAAGTTTTAAAAAATGGAGGCATGGTGAAGGCACAAAAAATGGAGGCATTTGAACCCGCCTCTTTTATAAATTATAATAACTCGTATGTGGATGCAATTAATTAAAAACTAAAATTAATTATGTTTAATACTATATAAAATATAATTAAGTAGATAATCATGCTTCTTCCTCTTATGATCACTCATGCATTCTTTAATATCAAAATTGTGCTCCTTAAAGAGGAAAAATAGTCTCTTGAAAACTCTGCTGCTCCTAGGGAGCTCCATAGAGAAGAGAAAAAAAGTGATTCAGAAGGAGAAAATGAAAACGGTAGTTTTGAGAGTCAATTTGTGGCCGGTTGCTCTACTCCGCCCCTCAACCCATTCTCCCTAGTTTGCCCAGTTCATCTTGTTTCATCTTAATTGAGCAGATGACTCTGTTTAAAGGTTCCACTGCTTATTGTCTTTTTCGTTCATCTCGATTCTTTGGGCTCGACTGAGGGTTTGTGAATCCATTCTACCCCCATAATACCTACTATATCTATATGAGAATAAGGTATGTGCTTTTTGATTGTTGATGATGACAAGTTATCCCCTTTATTCTCTCTTTCTTCTTCTTTCTTCTCTCTGAATGGTGACTATCCTGGTCCGGTTGATTCAGCTCCCGGTTCTAGTTTGATTCAGTGCCATCTCAGCTGAGTAGTGACTGTCTTGGTTTGGTTTTATTCAGTGCCCTCTTTTTCCTCCTCTCTAAGCGGTTACTGTCCCGATCCGGTTTGATTCAGTGCCTCTCGACTGTGAATTCCTCTAGGCAACGTCAAATTCGAAAAGAAGAAGATGTTTTGTCCTTAAGGAAAGGCTCGACGAGGTGTAGTCCGCGAGCTATGTAACTCGAAAAATTTACTACTGTGTCTACATTCTCAGAGAAGAAAACCAGAAGGCCCACCTACTTGCTATTCGGACACAAATAGACCAGTTCGCATTATCTGATATCACGTATCTTTTATTTTTTGACATAACAAATTAGATGATTGTACAAGTAGCTCAATGTATAGATTTTAATTCTTCTTAATTTAAACAAAAATAACCTATGTAATATCTACTTTGTAAATCATTAGATCAATGCAATTGCCTATGAGCTTTAAATCCAAAAAAAAAAAAAAAAATTGTGCTCCTTATGCTTCCTTAACACAAAACCTTACATTTTGATTGCTTATAACCTATTACAATGCCATTTTAGTCACATTTGTTGGACATGCGTCAAAGTTTCTCATTGTGATTGCTTCTAACCCTCTCCAATATCATTCCAATCACGCTAATTGAACATGTGCCCAAACATCTTATTATAATCACTTCTAGCTCTCTCCAGCATCATTCCAATCACGTTTGTTGAAGATGATATCCGAAGAGGAAAAACTCTTAAGATCTAGATGAGAGAGAACTGATAGTTCATATAGGAATAATGTGTTAAATTTTAATTAATCCTCAGTTAATTTTAGTTTTCAAAATTTCAAAATTAATTTGAATTTTATGTATATTTGATATATAGGATAAATATGTCATTTATTAGAATATAGGGTGATTAACATGTAACTACAAATTATTGGAAATGTAATTTTATAAATTTTAGTGGTATAGAGGAAATTCGCCATTAAGAGTATGAAAGTGTTACTTGAAAAACAGGGATATTTCACTTTTTGCTCAACCAAGCGCTTTAAAACTTTTGATTGACGTATCTAAAGATTTTGAACCTTATAACCAATAATGCAAATTCCACCAGCAAGAAAAATGTCCATAAATGACTCATTACTCACCTCCAAACAGTATTTTGTACACTTTGATTTGAGAGTGACAAATTTCATCAAAATACACTACTGTCACCTCAAAACAGTGTCAATTCCCTTTCGCTCTCCTCCGCTCCCTTTGTGCTTCCCCACTTTCTGATCAGGTGATAGAGTTTGGACTGATTACGATCTGATCGCTCTTCCTCTCCGCTCGCTTTTCTCTTCTTTAATGAAGATCTCTTCTCTGTTGGAATTAATTTCAATTAATTACAATATATGTGAACTTATATGTAATATAAATATATATATTGAATAATATACTGTTAAAATTAGACCCGTTATGAAGTGATCAAATTAAGTATTATTTATTGGGTTCAATATGTGTCATGAGAAGTGAGGTCTTTAATGTGTAGAATGCATATTAATAACTTTATAATTTAGTGATGGTCTAAATTATATAAAGTTTGACAATAATACAATTATATTATTGATCTCTGGAGAACACAATCAAATATGGAAATGTTTCATAAATAAGAAAATGCCTAATAAGACAAGTTCTGAATTCAGACCCGCTAATGATCCAATAAGAAAATAGACTACAGATTCTATAAAAAAATAATATTAATTAATTAACTAATAATAGGTGGTGCCTATTCAAATTAATAGAGGCGCTATTATGGATCTATATATTTTCTTATAACAGAAGATACGAAGATTTATTTGTCACGCCTCTAAAACTGAAAAGAAATTAATATAGAGTGATTAAGAAGAAAAGTTCAAGTTCAGAACTTGAATTGGGTATTGGGTATCTCTCTTTGTGTGGAAGAGAACGTTGTTGTTGCCGTCTCTCTCGCTCTCTTCATCGGACTTGAGAGAGATTACTTATAATTCTAAGGGCTTCCGGTGATCAACGGTGGCTGTGTATCTCTGAAAGACTATGACTATCGATTAAGGTAACTTTAAATTTCATATTATAGTTCACTAGAGAATCATGACAATTTAGAATTTATATATATAATATAATTCTGCACAAATAAATCAAACAAGTGATATCAGAGTCTACCTAATTGAACTAATTAATTTCTGCACAAACAGATTTCTATCAAGATTTCAAATTTTGAATGATTGGGCTACCTAATCCAACAAATGATATCATAGTCTACCTAATTCAACAAGTGATATCAGAGTTCACTAGAGGATCATGACATTTACGTACGAGTTTAATCTTTTTTGATTGAATGATTTCGTATTTCTTCTTATGGTAGCAGATGTGAGCTCATTGGGCTTTTAATTATATGGAGCAATGTTTCTAATTCAGAAATATGAGGAACAAACCATTATGTGTATATAACCTGTATTTGAATAATATTTTACATAATTGAGCAATTAGTTAGTCGTAAGAATGATTAATTATCTGTCAGTCTCATTTAAAAAAAATCAATACAAACTTATATGATTGTTTGAAATTGATTGATTCTTTTGTAATCCAGCTTAGTGCAAGTAATTCATATAGTATTATTAGTTTACAATTTAATTTAGTTTCTGTCTGAATTAAGATTTAAGTGTAAAATTAAATCTAAAAAATAACTTACCACTAGCAACGTAGCAGGGACTTTAAGTGCTAGTCTTATCCTTCCTCTTTTTCCTTACGTGTCAGATGTACACATCAATAACAACAGAGTGCTAACATTAACTAACAACCACTTTTTCTTTCTCACTTTCGCTTTGTTTCTGGAATATGTAATTCTGATTTTTTGCTCTTTTGAAAATCCGAATTGTTGCTTCTAATTTTTGGTTTAACCGAAAATGAACTACAATAAATATATTTATAATTCAATAGGTCATTTCGCACCTATTCAAATACACCTAGTTAGAGATAGTGCATAAATTTTAGTTCATAATCTATGTAACTCAATATAATTTAATCTATATTTAATTTCAGAAATGAATTATTAGTTTTGGTCCAAACTATTTGGATGTAGTACATTTCTAACACTGTAAAAGTAGATTATGAAGACCAATTATTTTATTAATTTTTGTTTTCTCTAACCAAATAACAGATTTTAAAACTTTCAAATTTCATACATTACTATATTTTTCAAAGTGTAATTTATTCCTTAATTGAATGTCCAAAGAATTGTCTATAATTCTTGCAAATTAAAAATACTTTTGCGCTGTAAAAGCTTCACATTGTGATTTCTTCTTTGTAATTCTTTATGGTAAATTTTTAGAAATTATTATTTGAATAAAGAAAGTAAATATAAAATGTAGCTACATATTTATTTCAAATTACGTAAAAAATCAAAAACAATATATTCTTATTTGAATTATTATATTTTTACTGTATATATTAATATATATCAAATTCAAAAAATAATATGATAAATTCCACTTTGTATGATAGAATCAGGGCAGTTTGATAGATATCGAATCAAATTCAATCTAATGTCCTGCTAGAAACGTTTGATCCACATCAAGAGTCATGTGCGCAAATTTAACACCTTGTTTGGACGGGGAGAGTAGAAGAAAGAGAGGTGAAAAATAGAAAAGAATGGAATGTAATAGAAATGAGGATTAAAATATTTAACTTATTTGTATTTTGATGATTATAGAGAAAATAAATTTAACTTTTTTTTCGTCTTATTTCTTGTTTGATTCGTTAAAACTTAAAAGGTTAATAAGAAATTTGGTAGTTGTTGTAGGTTTGTGACAACAAAATTTGAATGAGAACCATATAGATAAGATATAGAGGTGAGTATTTGTGTCATTTTTTTGTTAAAATATTTTCAACAAAATTTATTTCTATCTGTTACATCTCAAATTAAAAGAGAAAACAATTCTATTGATTATAATCATGTAAAATTAAATCTTTCATCTTATATATATTTTTCATCTCCGACATAATTTTATCAACTAAATATGATTAATTTTTTTTTTTTTTCATTCTCTCATTTCCTCTGCTCTCCATCCAAACAAGATGTAATATTCACACGAATCAAGCGTGCACGGATACTGATACAATTCCTACTGACTCGTAAAGTCGTAATGGACCACCGAAGGACTCCTGAATTTGTATCTAATAAGGTACCGCACAAGAGAATCTTTAAAAATAATTCTCTAATAAATGGATCAGGACCATTTTTTTAATTTTGCACGAATCTAAAAGCATAAATAATAATGCTCCGCCCTAGCTTGAATGTCAAAACAGCTGAAAATAAATCTCAAACCGTAAAGTAGTAGGCCCATCTGGAGTACTACGGAGATACTGGTCCACGAACCCCTACCAATAATTAAATTAATAGTTTGACGAACCTATTTATCCGTCCGTCAAAACGCATGCTCACTGTGACTGATGTGGAACACGAACAGACAAGCCGGACTTTCGTACGCTTGAGACCCCGTACTTTATTTACCTCGCTAGCCGGCACGGTATTATACAAATAATTAATACAAAGCTTACATTCACCATTTGAACAAATGGAACCATGTCACGTGTCTTAATCAGACCTCTTGTGAGAGCGGGCACGTCGAAACATAATATCTGAATAATTTTAATTGCATTAGTTGATTCCAGAACGGCAGAGCCCATGTTAGAATTCGAATGTCCTCTGAGATAACAGAATATTTATGATTAAATATCGACCGTCCGATCAGAATCCGAGCAATCTGGCCAATGCACGGGGATCCTTTAATAATCATGCGGATTCTGATTTGGACGGTTTCGATCTAAACATAAATATTCTGTTACTTTAGGTAATTGAATTCATGTAAGCGAGGCTCCGGCCTTTTATTTTCCAAAATTTGGAACTCAATAACTCTCCTCTGTTTGAATTGAATATAACTGCTGCTGCGCCTTCTCTTTCTCTCTCTCTATTTCTCTGGGAGAAGCCGCCATTCGCAGTCTCCATCAAAAGTGAAAATTGAGAAAACTAGGGTTTTAATGGAGGGGGAAGACGGAGCTCGACCAACGGTGGTTAACCCAAGATGCTACTTGGATGTGAGTATTGGAGGGGAGATGGAGGGTAGAATCGTCATAGAACTTTACGCTTCGATCGTTCCGAAAACCGCTGAGAATTTCAGGGCTCTTTGTACCGGAGAGAAGGGTGTGGGTCCTAGCACCGGAGTTCCTCTTCACTTCAAGGTAACCCATTTTCCGGTTCGATCCTTGAGTTCTTATTTTTGGCACAACCGAACCCCCCATCCCCCCTCCTCCCTTCCCCGAGGTTTCTTATGATTTTTTTGGAGTGTGGATTTGGGTTTTCTTGATTTGAACTTTTGGTTTCTTGAGGACATTATTGTCTTTTCACTCGGATGTATCGACTGTTTGGGAATGTGCAAACACATAGCTAGCTGATTCGGTTGTCTGCTATAATTTATCAGTTAATGTGCCTAATTGTAAAATTTAGTCGTGGTTCGTTTAGTATATTCTAATAGCGGGTCCATGGGTACATTTGCTTTCCTTTTTGGAGATTCTTTGTTCTTTTGAGACTACTGTTCCAATTGCTTTGACATATAGAGAAAACCTTCAAAATTCCAAAACAATAAAAGAAAAAAAGTAGAAGAGAAGGATATGGACTACTTTAGTAATAGTATTAAATTTGCGGATCCATTTATCAACTATTTGTTAATATAAAACAGTTGTTATTAATCCACACTTGTAAACCTTAAAAAAAAAAATCCACACTAGTAAGTTTATTTAGTAAGTACGCTTTGCATGCTTGTTATTTGATAGTATGCCTCTTAGGAGAACTTTTGGAAAGAGGATTATTAAAATATGGTACAGTTTCTTACATCATTATCTTTGTACCATTCCCTCAGGGATCAAAATTTCACCGTGTCATTAAGGGGTTTATGATCCAAGGAGGAGACATCTCAGCTGGGGACGGGACCGGTGGTGAGTCTATATATGGCCGCAACTTTGATGATGAAAACTTTGAACTAAAGCACGAGAGAAAAGGTATGCTCTCCATGGCCAATGCAGGGCCGAACACAAACGGGTCCCAGTTCTTCATCACCACAACCCGCACACCCCACCTTGATGGCAAGCATGTGGTTTTTGCTAAGGTGGTCAAGGGCATGGGTGTGGTTCGTGCAGTTGAGCATCTTCCGACTGGAGAGGGTGATCGAGCAATGGTGGATGTTGTAATTGAGGATTGCGGGGAGTTACCAGAGGGAGTCGAGGATGGGGTTGTGAATTTCTTTAAGGATGGAGATTTGTATCCTGATTGGCCCAATGACCTGGATGAGAAGCCCAATGAGGTGTCTTGGTGGATTGATGTGGTCGAGTCCGCCAAATCATTTGGGAATGACAATTTTAAGGTTTGTTGGTTAATTTTTAATGAGAGGATTTCTTTTCGGTTTTGCAAATTGCACGGAACTTATTCTGTTTTTCCGAAATTACATTGATCAGACTGCAAATAACATGAGACAGTTAGAACTTAGGTAAACAGTAAAAGATAGCCAATCTGATGAATTTTACTTCTGGAGTCACACAAATTGAGTTTTGCCCGTAAATACAAACTTGGAACCAGCACTTTGAATCATTTTCTTAATTTATTTTCCATCGATATAGTGGGAAGTGGTTTATCAGTAGGGGTGAACTATTTTGGCCTAAAGGTCAGGTATCATTTTGCAAGCATCCCCACAATGCCACATACCAGTTTCAAATCTGAGAATTTTGATTGTTGTCTGCAAGAATGGCATGATGTTGGGCGCAATTTGCAAAAGAGCCCTATGTTTTTCTTCATTTATTGTGGGAGACGCTGTTTTGTTTACAACATATCTACATTTGATATTATACAGAAGCAGGATTATAAGATGGCTTTGAGAAAGTACAGGAAGGCTCTGCGCTATTTAGATGTTTGTTGGGAAAAAGAAGAGATAGATGAAGGCGAGTCTTTGCTCGGGACACCTTATTTTAATGATCAATTATGTCTGGGATTATTTGTGTTCTGAACTATTGTTTTCTCAAATGACTTTTCGCAGAGAAAAGTGCACTGCTAAGGAAGACAAAATCCATTATTCTCACAAATAGCTCAGTAAGCTTTACTGTTAATTTTAGGTTTATTATCAAAGTAGATTTGTATGTGATTTAAGAGCTTTGATGTTAATTTTGTTTTCCATTTGCAAGTTTTATTTTGGATGTTACCCTGTTGGTATTTTTTTCAGGCTTGCAAATTGAAGTTAGGCGATTTCAATGGTGCTCTATTAGATGCTGATTTTGCAATTCGTGAGAGGGAGGGTCATGCTAAGGCATATTTTCGGCAAGGACAGGTTCTAAAATTTATTTGATGTTGTGTTTTTGGTGCCAAAATTATGGCATTTTTTCAAGGGTCGTACGAGAAATTTTGTTGGACTAATAATGGCACCAACTTCAATTACTAATTCTTTGGTTGGTAAAAGTTAACTTCTTAGCAAGAATCAGTTGGTTTGCTTGTACCAGTATATCCTACCAGGTACTGGGGCAGAGTGCAATGGATGGTTTTATCTGCTTTGTTGAATCTTTCTTCCAACTCCAAGATGTGGTTCTAAAAATAGTTTTTGAAGCTTTTGTTCTAATTATAAGATTACATACTATTATTAATGGAAGTATTAAAAACAATCACTAACTCTCAAATAATTCATACTTGGTTTTCAACTGTTCAATATGATTAATCTAGTCATAATATTTAATGCTCATCTTTTAAGGAGAAATTTTTTTGATAGCAGAACCCTCAAACTTCACAATAATCATTTACTTTAGAAAAAAAAATTCATGATGACTGCTCAAAACTAAGCATTTGCTGTGTTGACTTTGTGAATTACTTTATTTTACAGGCACATATTGCACTTAATGACATTGATGCTGCTGTTGAGAGCTTCAAGCAAGCTTTGGAGTTTGAACCAAATGATGGTGAGAAACTCTGTAATTTACACATACCTTAATTTTTTGATAATATTTATGCAATTATTGAGTTGCTCATTAAATAATTTATGCCTTTTGTTTATAAATTTTTAGCGGGCATTAAACGAGAACTTACTGCCGCCAAAAAGAAGGTTAGTCAAAATCTCTAGTCGCTTCCATAATTATAAAGTTTTTCTTTAGTTGTTACATTATGGTTTAAAATAAGAATAATTCACAGATTGCGGATAGGCGAGATCTGCAACGCAAGGCATATTCCAGAATGTTCCAACCTTCGACAAAATCTGACAACAATTCTGAGGTAATTTGTTTAGATTATAGTTTATATTTTGTTAATTCGTGCTTAAATGGAATTTTCAAGTAAAAGCTTCAATGAGAAACCTACAAGTGGTTTATGGAAGTTCCATCGTATTTTGGTCAATTTGACACGGTCTTACCATCAACCGGAAATGTATATACCAATTTTGGAATGCAGGGCAGGTGCATGTGCTTTTGATCCATCTGATGATTTTGTTTTCCTTCTGGTGTTATCTTCTTGTAGGGATAAGCAGTGATGACTAATTCACTCTACTCTTTAGCGATGCAAAACTTAACTTTTGCTGATAGAGGGTTTATATTTTGGTTATTTCTAAAGCTTTAATTTAGGTAATTTTGTGTTCTTTATCCCCCCACCCACCCACACACAAAGGCCAAAGCCACACGCGCACTCATGCAAGGAGTTACTAATAAAAGTCTCTTTGGTTTATTTGCAGGTTAAAACTGGGGAAGTGAAAGAATGACCCAGAACAAATTGGGTCAAGTTATAGTGAAAAAGCGCATTGAACTTTTTTGTCTGACAATTAATTTTCTTACTTGGTAAAACTATATTGACTGGTGCTTGTGCTAAATCCGAAATTTCACTATATAACTCTTTTAAAACGATAATTTTGTTTTTCTTGGACATTGTCATATGTTTTTTGTCATGCTTTACCTTGGCGATCTGCCCTTTAACATAATATGGTCCGATTTTTTATTTTAATATTTTTTTTATGGCATAGCAAAATAAATAAATTAAATACAACGAATTGCAGAATTAAATTGCTAGCGTCTAATTTTAGAGTTGTTTGGGACGAGAGCAGATTGGTGGATGTTCGCTGTGTCAGTGTTAAGGGGTGTAAATGGATTGGATATTATTCGATTTGATTCGTATTTGAAAAATGATAATATAATAAATTTTTTAACTATTTGTATTTAATTATTTACAACTCTAACTACAACAAATGTATTGTATATTTTTAAATTGATTTATTAAATTGCATATACACATGAATGATTTATTAATATGTGTGTGTATTGTGATGAACAATATAACATTATGACATGATTAGTGACTAATACTTTGATAATGAGATAGGCTACGGTGAGTTGCGAAGTAAAACACGTTTCTACTTCACGCCGTATTTTCATTTTGAAGGTCCAAACGACCGATCCGAACCGTTAAATCTTTAATCCATATTGAAATCTGCTTGGAAACTAAATTTTACATTTTTTGAAATTTTTTTACTATTTATTAAGCATTTTTGAAAACTGCTGTTTTGCTGTGAACAGTAAAAAACAGTAAAATTTTCTGGACCATCAGATCAGCGACTTTCAAAATTACTTAATAAATAGTAAAAAAAATCCAAAAAATGTAAAATTTGGTCTCCAAGCACATTTTAATATGGAGAATAAGATGAACGGTTCAGATCGACGTTTTGAACTTTAAAATCGTAAAATATGAGTGTGAAGTAAAATAGTAGCTTTACTTCGCAACTCACCGTAGCCCACCTCATTTGATAATATGATATATATTTTGTAATTAACAAACTTATTATGAAAAATACTAGATCTAATTTATGAATAAAAAAATTATATTTAGATGTTATTCTTTACTATATTGTATGTTAGCAATTTATTTTTAATTATCGGAATTATATCTTATCCATATTCGTATCTGTCTGATATTTAATCTGTATCTGTATTCATTTAATATCCGATCTGTATCCAAGACTATTTATATTTACATCTAAAAAAATATAACATATAACTTATATGATTTAACCACTATCCGATCCATATCCTACTGTTTACACCCTACTCAGTGTTCATTTTATTTGTATAATAAGTGCCCCACAACTCTAATAGTTTATTAATATATTTATTTATGTCATAAAAGAATTTCGGTAATATGGTAGGCTGTTTTTTATTTTTATTTTCTTCGTACTATAATTGGACTACGATCTAGAATGACATCTGCAGCATTACATGCGACGCTTAGAAAATGTAGAGGATAGTCAATGGGAAATAATTTGTGAAATCTCTCTCCAAAAATTGCCCCAATAATTGATGAGTTATCTGAATAGTAAAATCTACTGGAGCTCAGCAGTGGCTTATAGTCTTATACCAATAATTGATCGTAGAAATGCAGCGCTTTGAAATTGAGCCGAGATTTTTATTTTTATCCAAAAAATAAATAATTTTATTATAAATAAGCACGTTTTTTGAAAAATTTTATTTCTACCCAAACCGCAAATATCCTTGGCGGCCTGAATTAAAAATTCGGACCGTACAAAATATATGCGGCCCGAATTTTTTTTTTTTGGATTTAAAATTCGGACCGTATAGAATATTTGCGGTCCGAATTTTTTTTTTTGTTGCTTTTTTCAAATGGCATAGGCAATTTTTGAGTGATAATATCTCACGATCTGTTTAGCGATTTTAGATGAAACTTCACAGTCTTGTTCTACGATGTCAAGACTACATGTTGATCAATTTTCATGAATTTTGAAAATGTTTTCCTATGTTAACTAGAGATTCAAAATTGGGCTCAGAAGTACTCTTTTAACAGTTCGGGCAATTTTTGAGAGGTGATATCTCACAATCTGTTCAGAGATTTTAAATAAAACTTCACAGACTTGTTCTACGATATCAAGACTACATGTCAGTCAATTTTTATGAATTTTGAAGATGTTTTCCTATGTTAACTAGGGATGCAAAGTTGGACTCAGAAGCACTCCTTTAGGAGTTTGGGCAATTTTTGAGTGATGATATCTCACGTTCTGTTCAGATATTTTAAATAAAACTTCACAAACTTATTCTACGATGTCAAGACTACATGTCGGTCAATTTTCATAAATTTTGAAGATGTTTTCCTATGTTAAACAGGGATGCAAAGTTGGACTCAGAAGCACTCCTTTAGCAGTTCGGGTAATTTTTGAGAGATGATATCTCATAATCTGTTTAGAGATTTTAAATAAATCTTTCGGAAAACATGATTATTTATAATAAAATTATTTATTTTTTGCATAAAAATAAAAATCTCGGGAAATTGAGTCTACCGGTCTGAACTCCCAAGTAGCTGAAGGATAATTATAAATAGATGTCATATTTTATTCAATAGCATGAATTCTCCTTCAGCAGAAACTTTTATTACCCGATATAATATTATTTTCTTTACGTGCATATATATATATATATATATATATATATGAGATGGGCTATGGTGCATTGCAATGCATAGGCCATGGTATGCATTGGACCATAAATCACCGATTTAAAGTCCAAATGACCGATCCAAACCGTTCATCTTGTTCTCCATATTAATATGTGTTTGGAGACCAAATTTTACATTTTTTGAAATTTTTTTACTATTTATTAAGCCACTTTGAAAATCCCTGATGCAACGGTGGCTTCTGATTTTACTGTTCCAAACAGTCACCATTGGATCAGCGATTTTCAAAGTGGCTTAATAAATAGTAAAAAAAATTCAAAAAATGTAAAATTTGGTCTCCAAGCACATATTAATATGGAGAACAAGATGAACGATTTAGATCGGTCATTTGGACTTTGAATCGGTGATTTATAATTCAATGCACATCATGGCCTATGCATTGCAATGCACCATAGCCCATCTCATATATATGAGGAGGGATCAAGTTACAACATTTTTTGAGTTACAACAAGTTACAACAAGTTTTTTTTTTAATTTTGAAAGTCCATATCGTCGATCCAAACCGTTAGATATGATCTCTACAATAAAATGTGCTTGGAGACCAAATTATATATTTTTTGGAATTTTTTTACTATTTATTAAGATGAGTACAAAATTCAATGGTCTGAATTTGACTAGTTTTTGTACCCATCTTAATAAATAGTAAAAAATTTCCAAAAAATGTAAAATTTGGTCTCCATGCACATTTTATTCTAGAGATCATATTTAACGGTTTAGATCGACGATTTGGACTTTCAAAACTAAAAAAAAGCTTGTTGTAACTTGTTGTAACTTGATCCCTCCTCTATATATATATATATAGAGTGTGGCTAATATACAAATGTTTGTTCCTAGACTCAGGAATAAATGGTTCAGTTCTTTGATTTTCGAAGTCCAAATAGTCGATCCAAACCATTAGATATTTAATCTATATTAAAATGTGCTTGGAGACCAAATTTTACAATTTTTGAAATTTTTTTACTATTTATTAAGCTGGTTTGAAAATCGCTGTTCTTATTAAAATTTTGCACCATTGAAAAATAATGGTTTTCAAACTAGCTTAATAAATAGTAAAAAAATTCCAAAAACTGTAAAATTTGATATCCAAGCACATAGATTGAATCTAACGGTTTGGATTGACTGTTTGAACTTTGAAAATTAGAGAACCGAACTGTTTGTTTCTGAGTCCAGGAACAAACGTTTGTATATTAGCCACACTCATATATATAGGAGTTGGCTACGGTGCTACACGTAGCATAGAGGGCATCCGTGTAATGGCTCAATATTTGAGTTTTTTAAATTATAACGGTCGATCCGAACCGTTCAACATGATCTTGATATGAATGTGTACTTGCAAACCAATTTTAGAATTTTTTTACTATTTTTTAGATAGGTAGAAAATCATTTGATCTGAATGGTACAAAATTTTCAGATCAAGTAATTTTCTACCAACTAAAAAATAGTAAAACAAATTCTAAAAAATGTAAAATTTGGTTTGCAAGTACATATTCATATGGAGATCATGTTGAATGGTTCGGATCGACTGTTAGGATTTTGAAAACTCAAATATTGAGCCGTTGTACAGAGGTCCTCTATGCTACACATAGCATATTAGCATTTTCCATATGTTAATTTCTTATGTACCCTCAAAGAGTTCTTTAATTTCTTAGTTATCCCTAAACACTTCAATATATATAATTTGTCCCTTCACTCTTAAAAGTCTTTCCTTTTTACCCTTTGAATTAATTATCCATTGTCAAAATTTACTTTTTCTAATTATACCCTTGCATAGTCCTTCTAATCAAGCACTTATTTTAGTATTGATAGATTTGAACTACACCTTGTCTCTTCAGCTTATTGAGCAACTGGAGGCTCAAAACAAAATACCGGTTCAGAGTGGCAATGGTTCTAACCATCTATCTGACTTCTATATTGTAGGCCTGATCTCTCTCTTATTTGTTACATCTATGAATGGTGGGCCGAGCGCCACACTTTCTATTGATAAACAAAAAGGTGAAGTGGAGCCATAGAGGCAAGATATCTCGATCTTCAAAAAGACTAACTCACATTATATATTCCTTGCTCATTTCCTAATTCCTATAGTACCAAAATAGAAGAAAACAAATAGAAATATAATATGGAAAGATAAAAAACCTACATACTTTAATTAAAAATAGAATGTATAAACTGGAACTAAATATAATCAATTTGGAAGTGAATTTTGCTACGCCATTTGAAAGTAGCATTGATTGAGATTCATTTCTATCTCCAGAGCTGCAAGGTGAGTCTACTGGTAAGTCATATATTCCATTGTTTTATACTGCCTGTACCAACAATGCGTATCTATCAGTTGCTTATCAATCCCCATTGCCATGTCCTCTCCTTCTGAGGGGTATCCACTGTACCTTCTTTTTATTCTTCTCATTAAATTTGCCACTTTGTGGTACATTACATGCTATCCAAGATACTCCTTTCAGATTAATATAAATAGCACTAAAATAATGAAAGAAAGGTCATTCCTTTCTTTTTGGGAATAAAAAGCATATACAAGCTATAATTTCATAATATACCAACATCCTCCTTTAAGTCCTTTCTATTCATTAGAGAATGATATCAACTATACTGATTAATTCTCCACAATAAAATATGTTTGATTAGAGGGCCCGCACAGGGATACATTGGGAAAAATAAATTTTGACAATAGATAATTAATTAAGGGGTAAAAATGAAAGAATTTTAAGAGTTGAGCAACAAATTAGATATATCGAAGTGTTCAAGAGTAAATAAGAAATTAAAGAACTCTTTTGAGGATACATAAGAAATTAATCCTATATAAAAGTGATAGTATTTCGATTATTTTTACTATGGGAACTAGGAGCACGAAAGGTCAACATCGTAAATTGTTGGTGGATATTAACAAGCTGTTGATGCCAAATAATCAATGTAACGTTTTGAGGTGATAACTTTTATGCTTGCACAAAAATGACATAAATTATCCCGAATTTTTTTATTAATATCCAAATTAAATATTAAATTTAAAAAAATAACCAAAGCTTCCATGTTTTTTCAGAAATATCCATTCCGGAAATTTTTTTTTCTGGAATTAGCTTCTATTTCCGGAAAATATTTTTACGGACTCTAATACCGGAAATTTTTTTCTCAGAAATAGAAGCTAATTCCGGAAATTTTTTTTCCGGAAACACCAAACCCTACAAATGTCCCCCCGGTCCCCATTCTGTCCCCATCCGGTCCCCATCCCTCCTCTTCAATTTTGAGGTAATTTTTATTTTATTTTATTAATTTTATTTAATTAATTTAATTTATTTAATTTTAAATGGTTTAAAATAATATCCAAATAATTTAGAAAATACCAAAATAGTCTCGAATAATTTAAAAAATACCAAAATAGTGTAGAATAATTTAGAAAATACCGTAATGGTCTGAAATTGTTTAGAAAATACTGAAATGGTGTAAAATAATTTAAAAAAAATACCAAAAATAGTCCCGAATAATTTAGAAAAATACCAAAATGGTCTAGAATAATATAGAAAATACCAAAATAGTGTAGAATAATTTAGAAAATATTGAAATAGTATAGAATTGTTTAGAAAATACCAAAATAGTATAGAATTGTTAAGAAAATACCGAAATGGTGCAGAATAATTTTGAAAATACCAAAATAGTGTAGAATAATTTAGAAAATACCGTAATGGTCTGGAATTGTTTAGAAAATACCGAAATGGTGTAGAATAATTTAAAAAATACCAAAAATAGTCCCAAAAATTTAGAAAAATACCAAAATAGTATAGAATAATTTAAAAAATATTCAAATAGTCCAGAATAATTTAGAAAATACCAAATGGTGTAGAAAATTACCTTAGTAATGTAGAAAATTGTTCGATTAATTTAGAATTTTTGTAGGAATCTCTTTTCTTTCTGGGTTCCTTTTGGAGCTCTGATTGTCTGATCGATCGGATCTGCGATTTAGGTTTTTATATATATTTTTTTAATTTTAATTTAAAATATAATTAATTAGTTCATTTTAATGGTTTAGAATACTGTCTGATTAATTTAGAAAATACCAAAATGATGTACAATAATTTAGAAAATACCAAAATGATGTACAATAATTTAGAAAATACCAAAATGATGTACAATAATTTAGAAAATACCAAAATGGTATAGAATAATTTAGAAAATACCAAATGGTGTAGAATAATTTAGAAAATACCGAACTGGTCTAGAATAATTTGGAAAAAACCGAAATGGTGTAGAATAATTTAGAAAATACCAAAATAGTCTAGAATAATTTAGAAAATATTCAAATAGTCCATAATAATTTAGAAAATACCAAATGGTGTAGAAAATTACCTTAGTAATGTAGAAAATTGTTCGATTAATTTAGAATTTTTCTAGGAATTTCTTTTCTTTTCGGGTCCCTTTCGGAGCTCTGATTGTCTGATTGATCGGATTTGCGATTCAGGTTTTTATATTTTTATTTTTTTAATTTTAATTAAAAATATAATTAATTAGTTCATTTTAATGGTTTAGAATATTGTCTGATTAATTTAGAAAATACCAAAATGATGTACAATAATTTAGAAAATACAAAAATAGTGTAGAATAATTTAGAAAATACCAAATGGTGTATAATAATTTAGAAAATACTGAACTGGTCTATAATAATTTGAAATTTTTTAAGGTGATTTACAATATTGTTTGAATTTTGTAGTATGGCAGACACAGTACTTAAGCATAGATTTAGCCCCTTGTTGTGGATAGTTCACGGTAATCACAAGGTATCTGAGGCGTCTAAGGAGGTAAATATTTACTTGTTTCATTTTTCATAACTCTGTAAGTAATCAAAGAATATTGTAATTAATTTTTTTCTTATTTTAGAGTAAAGAAATTTTAACCGTGAGACATTATCGGCACAAATGCGAGTATAATGAGAGGTACGCACCGATTTTAATTCGAATGGGCTTATATCAGCTCGCGACATTGCCAGATATCGCCCTCGATGCGGCCCTCATTCATGGACTTGTCAAGCGGTGGCGTCTGGAGACGCACACTTTTCATCTTCCATTCGGAGAGATGACATGTATTAACTTATTTAAATATATATATTTTTTGAATTTCTTACTGAAGAGTTAAATATATTATAGTTACTCTGGAGGATGTAAGTTGTCTCTGGGGTTTGCCTATTACGGGGGAGCTGGTAACGGGAATTACAGATTCGGCGAGTTTTCAAGGCCGACTGTATGAGTTGCTGGGCGTGAAAGACAATGAAGTGAAGGGATTCATGAAGAAGAGGGGAAAGGATACGTACGACATGCTTATCGCCAAAAAAGCGGTCCGTGAGCGCTTCAAAAAATTACCAGAAGATGCGAACGATGAACAATTGAAGTGGTTAGTATTTTTTTTATTTACAACCCTATTCGTATTTGATATTTTCAATAATGTACTAACATTTTAAAATTGACGGTTAGGTATGTCCGTGGATTTCTCCTCGACATGCTAGGGAATACCATGTTTGCTGACAGTAGCGGGGACGAAATACCGCTGTGGTATCTCAGCATGATTGAAAATGTGGACGAGTCGAGAAGTTACAATTGGGGCGGAGCTGTTCTCGCCTATTTATACCGAAATTTGTGTCTCGCCTCCAGTCCTTCATGCCACTCCATGCATGGTCCCACATGTTGGGTTTCAGATACCACTTTTGGAGTTTCGCGGTAACCAAAACCCGTTTAGGCTTAAGGTGCGGAATGACCGTAGAACAAAAATTTCTACGGCCAACTTAAGCTCAGGATTAAACGGGGTATGTCAGGAAACTTTCCAAGGCGGTCCACCTTCAGTATTCCTTTGGCATCAAAACCCAATTTAATCATTTTACAGATCTACTCCATGATTGATTTCTAAAACTTTAATGTACTTACCAATTAAATAGATTAATATAACATATTTATACCTTGTTTCCAAATCACAGTTGGAATGCAGACCGAGCGTGTAGAGCTACATCACGGAAGGAATCGACTCGTCTCGGAGCATGAGACGTTTGATGCCTCTATCGGTTATCCACCAGCACTAACCAGAGAGCGATTAATTTCTTCTGCCAGAAATACCGTGAACCGCAGAATTCTGCAAAAACACTATTCACGGGGAAAAGATGAAAACCCGTAAACACGAATTTTCGGTTACTCAGTTTCATCAAATGAGCAAAACTGACATACCGCTAAATTCGGTAAAACAATATTCATCGATCCCGTAAATATACTCCACAACAACCCGTAAGATTATACGTCAACTACGTATAACTTTTTTTTCTCAACCGAAACAGTATTTGGGAGAGAAACCGAGAAAGAGAGAAAATACCGATTCGATTCTGCACGAAACGATACAAGTGAATTAGTATCTTAATCCTCTCATGCACCCCTCTATTTATAGCCTCTAAAATGGTGTGAAAAGACCAAAATACCCCTATGACAAGGCATGCCACCTAGGGGGGTGAGGTGTCATGTGGATAAGATCGATGACGTGTCATCTGGATAGGATCGATGACATGTCATGCGGATAAGCACGAATCTGAAAAGACCCGAATGCCCTCGGTTCGAACACAAATAATGCTCGTATAATTATTCTGAACAATTATATTTCTTGCGGTTGTTTGTTTCGGTATCGATGACGTGTCATCTGGATAGGATCGATGACATGTCATGCGGATAAGGACGAATCTGAAAAGATCCGAATGCCCTCGGCCCGAACACAAATAATGCTCGTATAATTATTCTAAACAATTATGTATATTTTTCTTGCGGTTGTTGTTTCGGTAATTTATACAACGTGTCCGGCACATTTATAAATTAACCGGTTAACTTTTATACAACGTGTCACACACGTTTATAAATTAACCAATGTTTTTGCTTGTTATTTTTACATAACATTTATAATTTAATTATAACACGTATAATTAATTACAACCATCTTACTATTGATCATAACCAATTTATAATCAATCACAATAAGATTCTCCGATTAACTCCTATATGGTGTGACCCAATAGGATCTGTGTTATGTTGGTAAATAGAGTTAAAACTGTTTTAACTTCTATAATCATGGGTGGTGTCTGGCAACACATCATGACCATCCAATTACACAGATGATGCTGTACTGTACAATATCACGATCCAGTAAACAATTTACTTGTGTCTGTTCTTCTGTCTCATAGCTATCAGATTAGTTTCAAGGTAGATGTGTGTCATCCTTGTAAACTTAATCTTTTCTTAATCTTGAGCAGATTATCAAATATGATTACTCTTGTAATCATATCGCGCGCTGATAATCTTACTCTACCAAGGGGCCCAGTGATGCTATAACTCGTATAAAATACGAGGGACAAATAGTATTCTTGGTAAACTATCACTTCCTCAGCTAAGCTATACATATGGAAAAGCTACCGTTATGACTGTTTTTTACGGACAGCGGTGGATAACAATCACACATACAGTGGGAACGATAAATACCTCATACTGTAGAACGTGACACTGACTGAAAACATAAATGACACGAACACAATTCTATTTAATGTTTCATTCGAGGTCTGTCAAATACCATGTTCCTAGAACATGTATCTATGTGATTAAAATGACAATATCGTGTCAGGTGGTTTGTAAAACTTAACCATCTTTTAATGCACATACTAACCTTATAGCGGTAATTAGTGTTCCTGCTAATTACCTTGGTCAGTGACCTTTTAAGATTAAGAGTATATATCATCTATATTATGGAGTTTCACAATTTCAGTCATGAACTCGAAATGATCCATAAATGCAATAATACTCAAGGCAACAATAATACTTTCCAAGGCGGTCCACCTTCAGTATTCCTTTGGCATCAAAACCCAATTTAATCCTTTTACAGATCTACTCCATGATTGATTTCTAAAACTTTAATCTACTTACCAATTAAATAGATTAATATAACATATTTATACCTTGTTTCCAAATCACAGCTGGAATGCAGACCGAGCGTGTAGAGCTACATCACGGAAGGAATCGACTCGTCTTGGAGCATCAGACGTCTGATGCCTCTATCGGTTATCCACCAGGACTAACCAGAGAGCGGTTAATTTCTTCTGCTAGAAATACCGTAAACCGCAGAATTCTGCAAAAACACTATTCACGGGAAAAAGATGAAAACCCGTAAACACGAATTTTCGGTTACTCAATTTCATCAAATGAGCAAAACTGACATACCGCTAAATTATATAAAACACTATTCATCAATCCCGTAAATATACTCCACAACAACCCGCAAGATTATACGTCAACTACGTATAACTTTCTTTTCTCAACCGAAACACTATTTGGGAGAAAATACCGATTCGATTCTGCACGAAACGATACAAGTGAATTAGTGGTTTTTCCCTCTGCATGCACCCCTCTATTTATAGGCTTTTGAGAAGGTTCGCAAAAGACCGAAATGCCCTCCAAGTTTGGCCTATTTACAAGGTATGCCATTGACACCTCATCCTTTTATATGTGAAATGACCAAAATACCCCTTCCACACCCTTCCACATTCTTCTCCATGCTTCTACATCATGCAAGGTGGCATAGGTGTGAAATGACCATTTTGCCCTTGTGGATAGGATTGATGACATGTCATGCGGATAAGGACGAATCTGAAAAGACCCGAATGCCCTCGGCCCGAACATAAATAATATTCGTATAATTATTCTGAACAATTATATATATATATTTTTCTTGCGGTTTGTTGTTTCGGTAATTTATACAACGTGTCCTGCACATTTATAAATTAACCGGTTAACTTTTATACAACGTGTCACACACGTTTATAAATTAACCAATGTTTTTGCTTGTTATTTTTACATAACATTTTTAATTTAATTATAACACGTATAATTAATTATAACCATCTTACTATTGATCATAACCAATTTATAATCAATCACAATAAGATTCTCCGATTAACTCCTATATGGTGTGACCCAATAGGATCTGTGTTATGTTGGTAAATAGAGTTAAAACTGTTTTAACTTCTATAATCATGGGTGGCGTCTGGCAATACATCATGACCATCCAATTACACAAATGATGCTGTACAGTACAATATCACGATCCAGTAAATAATTTACTTGTGTCTGTTCTTCTGTCTCATAGCTATCAGATTAGTTTCAAGGTAGATGTGTGTCATCCTTTTAAACTTAATCTTTTCTTGATCTTGAGCAGATTATCAAATATGATTACTCTTGTAATCATACCGTGCGCTAATAATCTTACTCTATCAAGGGGCCCAGTGATGTTATAACTCGTATAAAATACGAGGGACAAATAGTATTCTTGGTAAACTATCACTTCCTCAGCTAAGCTATACATATGGAAAAGCTACCGTTATGACTGCTTTTTACGGACAGCGGTGGATAACAATCACACATACATATCTTTCAGTGTGAACGATAAATACCTCATACTGTAGAACGTGACACTGAATGAAAACATAAATGACACGAACACAATTCTATTTAATGTTTCATTCGAGGTCTGTCAAATACCATGTTCCTAGAACATTTATCTATGTGATTAAAATGACATCTCGTGTCAGGTGGTTTGTAAAACTTAACCATCTTTTAATCCACATACTAACCTTATAGCAGTAATTAGTGTTCCTGCTAATTACCTTGGTCAGTGACATTTTAAGATTAAGAGTATATATCATCTATATTACGGAGTTTCACAATTTCAGTCATGAACTCGAAATGATCCATAAATGCAATAATACTCAAGGCAACAAAATGATATTAATCATCCAATTCATGAACAAAGTTTTATGATATATTATCGTATTATTGACTTCTAGATTATTACAAACTAACACCACCATGCTTCTGCAACCCTGGTCGTGGACCCGATTTCAAATTCACCGGCCGTTACTGGGATCTCAACCGAACTGGGGCGCAGAGACGGAAAAGACATGCCCCGCCTTTGCTGACTTATGGAAAGGCCCACACAATTGGGAAAACTCGTCCCAGGGTGCAACCTCCGGTCCAAGTATCCCCCGTGACCAGCTTCAGCAACTGACGGATAACATGGTGAATTGGCAGCCATATGCATATGTTTACCACGACCTTTTGAGAAGAACCCGGGCGGACCAGGTACACTGTAATAAAGTCGTATTCTTTATTTTATTCATGTCATTACAATTATAATTTCTACCTAACATTGCAACTCTAAATTTGTCAATCGTACTACTTGTACCGCGGTCCTCTTATTTTTTATTGGATTGTTGAGCATCACAATCCTGATCGCTGCATGCGACAATTCGGAAGATGGCAATAGATAGAGCCACCGCTTCCCCAGGATATGCTCGAGCACCAAGAGCTGCACAAGTAATATTCGCAAATCATATGTGGTTTACTTATTGTAAAGTACTTATTTACTTATTTATTCTACTAACTTTATAAACAGGTTGAAATCGGGCTCAAAGAGAAATGCCAACTGGGCGCAAGTGCACCGTCGGCATGTAAACGAGGCGACACATTATGCAGAGCATTTCTACGAAGTTGGTCGTCCGTGGGATATAAATGACCCCCTAAGATATCGCAAATGGTACCAGGAGAACTGCATGGCATCTATCTACCTGTTTGGCCAGCACATGGAGGGGATGGATCGTAATGTTCCGGTGGCAAGAGACGAGCACTCCAAGTCTGGATACATTCCCAGCGGATCGACATTTGTTCGAAATGTAAACATTTCTAACTCTGAAATTTATAATTGGTTAATTATATATCATTTATTATACTCCGAATATACGTACAGGCTTTGTGTGGGATAGGAGAGTTAGCACATGGCACACAGGCATTTTTCACGAAGGGTCTCCGTGCAATTGGCAATGGCAAAATGAGACTAGGTTTGTGCCTCTGTAGAGATAATGGTTATGGAGACCGTGCTATTGCCATGTTGGAGGCTGCGGGGGTTGTACCTAACTGGAAGGAAATTCCATCCGACGATTCTTATCCTTTGGGAACAGAGCCGATGCCACCTGGACCCGTATTTGAAGGCCCAGATCCAGTGACGGGCTGGTTATATGATGGCTCACAATGGAGGGATTACATCCGTCCGGGAGAGTTCGCAGGGTATAATACATTGGTTGCCTTTTGGTTCCCAATGTCCACTCCATGTCTATGCCACTATTGACATACGATACAATGGGTTGACGTATAAATTTTCATTATATCTCATTTCACGGACAACGGCCATGAAATGAGAACATGGTATGCCGGTCAATTGAGGCTTCTGACATTCACATTCAACCTTGTTGTTGTCCGTAACAACAACCCAATACCCGAAATCCCTACGAGTATACTCAAGTCTCGGCTGATTGCGCCTTGCTGGAATTTTTTCATCCTTAACTAGGACCTCAAACAGACCTCGACCGGTACGATAAGGAATCACAGTCATGTCCCTTCCTTTTTCGATCCGCTTTTGCAATAACTTAGTTACCCTGTCGGACCACACCAGACCATGCTGACATGACATTTGAGCTCTGTTCCATCATTCAAAAAACCAATTATTAAACTTATAGAACGTGTCCTCCACGACCGCTGCAACCGGTAATCGCCGACTAATTTTGAACACGGCATTCAGTGACTCTGATCCATTTGTTGTCATTATCCCCCATCGGTGGCCTCCGTCCAAAGCTTTATACAACTTGTCTGGACATGGAAGCTCGTCTTCATCGTTAGGGTTCCTCTTACCCACCTTGTTAAGGTAGTCGATAGCCTTCGGACAACCAATTTCAAAGTCTTGTAACATCTCCTGCAACCTCCTAGGTTTGCATTTGTTCACTCCAGCTATGAACCTATCGCTAACCTCTCTCTTATGACCTACGTGCTTGTAGAGATTTTTGGCAACATGTTGGGAGCAATACCGATGCACACATTGATCGGTAGACTCATCCCATTCGAGATTTGGATCCTGAAACACGACTTTAATTCCCAAATGTCTATCCGATATGACACAAAAGAATCGATTATCTCCAATTACTTCCAACCTTAACCATCTCATAAAAAAACCCCAGTTGTCAGCGCTTTCTTTCTCCACAATTACAAAAGCCACTGGAAGCAATTGGTTTTCAGCATTGTACATACATGCCATTAGCAGCCTACCTTGGTACCGTCCCGACATGAAACATGCATCGATACTAATCACTGGTCTGAGGAACGGTATCGCTGCAATACACGCTCCAAATGCCCATGCCGCTCTGTGGAAGTGCCTATCAGTTTCTTTCTCAATCGGTTTCGAGATCACACAATACTTAGTTCCTGAATTATTTCTCTTGTTGGCTTCCAATAGTGGAATAAGCAAGTTGTACGAGTTCTCCCAACTCCCAAATAGATTTGCAATAGCAAGCTCACGGCCTCTCCATAATTTGTTGTACTTGGGGGTTACCTTATCATATTTCATCATGATGATATCTCGTATATGATTTATAGAAGAGCACACGTCCCTTCTAATGGTCCTATCAATCGCAAGGGCAACCATCTCTGCTGTAAGGTGACAATGATCAGTACGTGTTGTCGATATTGTGCACGTATGGGGAAGTGCTTGTTTGGTAATAATCCAAGATTCTGATAGACCGTTTTGCTTTGCAGACACCTTAAATTTACAAAAAACATCTCTGCACCCCACCTCGTAACGTCTAGGTTCGCTCCTAATAACCCGGCACTCACAATTATTTTCAAGATGAAACTCATTGATTGCTATCTTTAGAGCCGTTTTTTACTCATAAAATACACCTTTAGCCAATGGATTATCGAATGTTTTTTTTGAGCTGCCGAAAAAATCGATATCCGCAGGCCGAAAACCGGATATGTCATTGACACTGTCAATTGGATGTGTCATATTTTCCTGACCAGAAATTGGGTACTGTGATTGACGGGATTGTATTTGACGGGACTGTGGTTGTGACTGGTTGGGCTGTCCGATATCATCATCGGAACCTGACGACTCACCAGAGAGCATCTCATCTCCACTCGCCAAACTATCAGAATCAATTGCATCCACAGGTACATGCGAATAATCACGTACATGTCTGCGGACCGCACTGGAACTGGGTCGGGATCTCATTGGTATATCCACAGAGTGCCGACCAGTACTAGGTCGGGATCTAACTAGTATTGGGTCTTGGTCGACATGATTCTGACTGCTACTGGGTCGGGATATAACTGGTTGATCCACAGAGTTGCTACCGATACTGGGTCGGGGTCTCATTCTTACATCCACAGAGTACCGACCGATGCTAGGTCGGGATCTAACTGGTATTGGGTCGGGTTCCACAAGATTCTGAATAGTACTGGGTCGTGATTAAGGTTCAGGTATATGACTGGTATAGTTCGGTTCCAATTCTATATATAACTCCAGAACCGGTAACCTTTGTGAAAAAGACGACACAATTCCTAAAATCATTTCGAATGATTGTTGGTTCATTACCGGTACTAATTGGTAGTCACGTTGGCCATCAGTGGATAGGTTAAATCTGGCCTGGATTTCCACATTTGCATTGCTAGAATTGTACCCAACTAATTTATAAATCTCATTCAGAAGATAATCAAAACTGTGGTTCACGGTTAGCGGTAATGAGTATTTAGTTCGGGTACTGTAATAGACCCCGTCATCATTATATTGGATTTCCCCTCCAATATAAATTTTCACACAAATAGTTGTCATTTTTAATTTCGATTGGTCTGTCAATTTCAAAAATAACAACATATAAGTAATTACAAATTGTGTTGCCACTAGTAAAAATATTCTACACAATTTTCAATAATTATTCTACACTATTTTGGAATTTCATAAATTAATAGGGCAACATTCTTAACTATATTGGAATTTTTTTTAATTATTATAAATCATTTTGGAAGGTTGTAAACAATTCTAAATTTTCTGGACAATATTATAAAAAATAAAAAAAATTTGGAATGAAGTAATTAATTATAAATTAAATTAAATTAAATTAAAATAAAATAAAGAAAATAAAATTACCTCAATCGAAAACCGATCGATCTGACAGTCAGAGCTCCATAAGGAATCCGAAAAGCAAAAAGTTCCTAAGACAATTCTAAATCATTTCAAAATTAATAAAAATTATTTCAGAATTAATAAAATTATTTCAGAATTAATAAAATTATTTTAGAATTAATAAAACTTTTAAAATTATTCTGCACCATTTTTTATTTTTTTCAATTAATATGACAATATTCAGAATTTAAATAATTTCAAATTGAATAGTTACATATTTAAATAATTACAAATTAAATACTTCTAAATTTAAATTATAAATAAATTAAATTTAAATTATAAACAAATTAAATTTAAATTATAAATAAATGAAATTAAAATTATAAATTAATTAAATTAAAATTATAAATAAATTAAATTATAAATAAATTAAATAATTTAACATAATTTAAGTAAATTAAAATAAAATAATTATTTAATTAAAATAATTATAAATTAAATGGCTTACTGTGAGAGAGAAAACGTACCCCGTGAAAACGATAACACTCTGCGGATTTTATAAAAAAATTCAACGCAATTCCAGAAAAAAAAATTTCGGATTCTAAAACCGGAAATTTTTTTTCCGGTAATAGAAGTGTTTTTCCGAAATTTTTTTTTCCATAAATAGAGGGAGTTTCCGGAAAAATATTTTCCGGATTGGGTATTTCTGGAAAAAAATGGCTGCTTGGGTTATTTTTTAAAATTTAATATTTAATTTGGATATTAATAAAAAATTCGGTAAATTATCTGTAACTGTTTTATTTTTATTTTTACGCTTTTTGATTTTTTTTTTGAGTTATTAAATTTTTAATATGAACACCGGGAATAGATACAAAAAATGAAGGCATTATCTACTAAGAATATAATATATCGTAATATCATAAACGATATTGTTAATTCACATTGTTTCACAATCTCCAACTTCATATAATATAAATATACTCAGTTCTGAATATTCATTTCTTTACCAGTAAATTTAGTAAGATTATTTTTTTATTCAACTAATAGAATTTATCTATCTTGCAAAATATATTTGCCATAGGAAACCAATAGACAAACTAAATCTAAAACGACCAAAGGTAAACAGGAAAAATAAAAAATAAAAACAAAGAAATACTTGATGACCTTTGTTATACTCCAACAGAGACATTATATATGGTCTGGTCACGCGGTTGAAATGTCAAAATATGCAACTTTTGTATTAGATAAACTAATATGTATAATATTAGGTATCGCATCCCTGTGAGTTTAGGTTTAGTCGGCTCACCCAATTTACATTTCTCAAGAACTATATTTAGTATTTGCAAATAATCAATTAGTATATGTTTATTGTAAAAACACGTCTGTTAGGTTTGAAATTAAATTTATCAATATTTTATTGGATGAAATCAAGACATTACCATCAATAATTAACAATTTATAAACAATATACAAGAAATTAATGTTATGTGGAAATTGATCAGAGTATCATATTACAACTCAATTTGATTGGTGCTTGTACTCAAGTTATATGAAGACATTACTAGAGTGCTGCAAAAATCTTTAATTAGAGTGTTGTATTAGGGATGCAACTACTATTTCCTCTTGTCATTTGGAGTTTGAAGACACTACTGAAGTACAACAGAGACTTTCAATTGGAGTGTAGTATTAGAGTTGCAACTACCATCTCCTCTTGCGATATGAAGACACTATTGAAGCGCTACAAAGACCTTCAATTGGAGTGTTGTATTAGGGTTACAACTCCCTCTATTGTTCTCATTTGAAGACACTACTAGAGTATTGCAAATATCTTCAATTGAAGTGTTGTATTAGATTTACAACTACTATTTTCTCTTGCTATATGGAGCCATTGCTAGAGTGCTAAAAGATTTTCAATTGAAGTGTTGCATTAGGGTTGCAAATATCCTATTCTTTTTTCATATGGAGACACTATTAGTGTACTACAAAAATATTCAATTGGAATGTTGTATTAGAGTTTACAACTACCATATTTTATTGCCATATGAAGACACTACTACTAGTGTGCTGTAAAGACCTTTAATTAGAGTCTATATTAGGAAGGCAACGACCATCTTCTCTTGCTAAATGGAGACACTATTGAAGTGCTGCAAAGATCATCAATTTGAGTGTTGTATTAGAGTTACAACTACCCTCTTCTGCTGTCATATGGAGACACTAGTAAAGTGCTGCAAAGATATTCAATTGGAGTGTTATATTAGAGTTACAACTACCATTTTCTCTTGCCATATAGAGACATTACTAGACGCTGCGAAGATCTTCAATGGAAGTGTTGCATTAGGGTTGTAACTACCCTTTTCTCTTGCCATTTCAAGACGCTACTAGATTGTTATAAAGACCTTCAATTGAAGTATTGTATTGGGGTAGCAATTGTCAGGTAGTAATCTAGCAGTCAATCATAATTGTACTTTGTTCATGAATTGGATGATTAATATATATCATTTTGTTTCATGAGTTTTATTGCCTTTATGAATCA
Organism: Carex pumila; assembly: GCA_033356055.1. NCBI lineage: Eukaryota > Viridiplantae > Streptophyta > Magnoliopsida > Poales > Cyperaceae > Carex > Carex pumila. Next base: position 142,351 of record JARJHM010000481.1, on the reverse strand, counting down.
TTTTAAGTTCATGACTGAAATTGTGAAACTTTATAATATAGATAATAAATACTCTAAATATTCACTAACCATGGTAATTAGCAGGGACACTAATTAGACAATAGACAAAGAGTTGTCATTTAATCACATAGATACATGTTAAGAACATGGTATTTGACTAATCCCAAAATGAAACGTTAAATGGTAATGTGTTTGTGTCATTAACGGTTTTATTTTAGTGTTAAGTTTTACAGTATGAGATGTGGTCTTTCCTACATGAGAAATGTGTATTCCTAAGTATTGTCAAATGCTATCTGTAAAAGGTTGTTATAAAGGTGACATTTCAGTACACATGACTTGTATGGAGGAAAAGATGCTCACCAAAAGTACTATCGTCCCTCATATTGTTATACGAGTGATAGTAACACTAGGCCCCTTGATAGGAGTAGGATTATACGTATACGGTATGATTAATAGAGATTAATCATATAAAATAATCTACTCAAATATTAAGAAAATATTAAGTTTGCAGGGATGACACATACCTATTCTGAACCTGATCTGTTGCTATAAGACAAAAAAATTAACACAAGTAAATTAATACATTTACTATAGGATTGTGATATTGTACTGGACAACATCATCTGTGTAATTTGGGGTCATAGTGCACTGCCAGGTGCCAACTATGATCTATAGAAATTAAAACAACTTTTTAATTCTATTGTCAACATAACACAGATTCTATTGGGTCACACTATATAGGAACCGAATCAGAGAATCTTATTATTAATTATAATCAGTTATAATTAATAAATAAGATGGCAAAATATCAATTATAAATATTATAATTAATATAAAAATATCATAGAGATGATAGGCTTAAACAGATTAAAATTACAAGCGTGTTTGACACATTGTGTAATAGTTATTACAACCGTAATCGCAAATATATATAACAGTTCAGAACAATTATATATATATGGGCTAACATATTTCGACTTTAATTATATTTAGAATATAATTATAAAAGCCCAAAATAGGTCCAATACTATTTATTCTGGGCCCTGAACTATTTATTTTTGGCCTTTGTAATAACATTATTGGGCCAGGGGCAATTTGGTCATTTCACCCCCTAGCCGCCATACTAAACCGCCATACCACCCTATAAATAGGGGTGAAGGGGTGAGGCATAAGGCATACCAATTCTAAGTAAAGCTCGAAAATCTGACTAATCGTTTGCGGAAGCCAAGTTCCTTTCTTTCTCGGTTTTTCCTTTCAAATAGTGTTTGAGTTAGGAAAGAAATATATATATATATATATATATATATATATATAGAGAGAGAGAGAGAGAGAGAGAGAGAGAGAGAGAGATAGGCTAATGTGCATTCGAATGTATATGGTCCGAAGTGCTTACGGTTCAAATTTGAAATTTCAAAATCCAAACGGTCGATCCGAACCGTTCATCTTGTTCTCCATATTAATATGTGCTTGGAGGCCAAATTTTACATTTTTCTGAATTTTTTTACTATTTATTAAGCCACTTTGAAAATCGCTGATCCAATGGTTTTACTGTTTTGTACAGCCACCGTTGGATCAACGATTTTGTAAAATACTTAATAAATAGTAGAAAAATTCAGAAAAATGTAAAATTTGGTCTCCAAGCACATATTAATATGGAGAACAAGATGAACAGTTTGGATCGACTGTTTGGATTTTGAAATTTCAAATTTGGACCGTAAGCACTTCGGATCAGATACATTCAAATGCACATTAGCCTATATATATATATATATATATATATATATATAATTGACGTATATTCATAATTGACATATATATTTCTACGAGTGGTGAGTGGTTGTAATCTTGCGAAGTCAGTGATAACTCTGCTTTTGCACGTGGTTGTGAATCAGAGTATCTGCAAAGCGCGAGACAACTTGTTTAGCTGAGTGCTGCGACTATAATATTTATGGTAGAAAAAATACTTGCTCTCTGATCATTCTTTGGGTACTATTGATAGAGGCAATACACATTTGGTGTTGTTGTCCGAGGAGCAACAGCAGCGAGGCAAGACCAACGGTAGTTCCAATTCAAATTTGGTACCAAGGTATAATGTTATATTAATTTATTTAATTGTTAAATAAATTCAGTTTTAGAAATCAATCATGGAGAAGATCCTGGGCTTAAGTTAGTCGTAAATTTTTTTGTTTTTCGGTCTTTTTTTGCACTTAGCCAATATAAGGGTAGCATCAAAATCCAACAGCAACTACCTTAATATCTTGTCATATGGATACACTACTAGAGTGTTGCAAAGACCTTCAATTGGAGGGTTGTATTAGGGTTGCAACCACCCTCTTCCCTATCCATTTGGAGACACTATTGGAGTGCAATAAAGCCTTTCAATTGGAGTGTTGTATTAGAGTTGCAATTATCATTTTCTCTTGCCATATGGAGACACTAATGAAGTATTGAAAAGACCTCTAATTGTAGTGTTCTATTAGGGCTACAACTACCATCTTCTCTTGTCATTTGGAGACAACTAAAGCGCTGCAAAAAATCTTCAATTGGAGTGTTGTAATAGAGTTGCAACTATCCTCTTCTCTTGCTATATAGAGACACTAGTAAAGTGTTATAAAAACTTTCAATTGGAGTGTTGCATTAGAATTGCAACCCCTCTCTTCTCTTTCCATATGACGACACTACTGGAGTACTGCAAACACCTTCCATCTTAGTGTTGAATGAGGGTTGCAACCATAATTTTCTCTTATCATCTAGAGACACTACTAGAGTGCTTCAAACATATTCAATTGAAGTATTGTATTAGGTTTGCAACTACCATCTTCTCTTGTTATTTGGATACAACTACTAGAGTGCTGCTAAGACCTTCAAATGGAGTGTTGTATTAGAGTTGCAACTGCCATCTTCTCTTGCTATCTTGAAACATATCACTAATGTGCTGCAAAAACCATCAATTGCACTGTTGTATGCATTTATAATTTTACTTTATGAAGGGGCCCAACAATATCATCACTCATTATAAATGAGGAGCAATGATACTATTGACATATATCTTCTTCCTGCATAAGCCATATACAAATAACTACTATTTTTATCATTCCTTGTAATAAGCAACTTTTAATAGTAATTACATTATATATTTCTCATGTGAAAAAGATGCAATCTCATATCTTATAATCCTTAGACACAATGAAAACATTAATGACACAAAAACAATTCATATAATGTTTCATTTGTTAGGTTTTGTTCAATGTATGGAACCTTTCATACACTCGTGTTATCAAATGATAATATTTTATCAACATTCATAGAACTATAATGTACTTTAACTAACACAACAATCATTTTGCGATATATTAGTGTTCCATGCTAATTATCAAGATTGTGAACATTTTAGAGTTATATGTTTATTATGATTTAGAGTTCAATGGTTCAAGATTAAGAGTCTCTTCTTGAACACTTCTAAAGTAAAACATTAAACTCAAGGAACAAAATGTATATATAACATCTAATTTATAAGCTCAATATATAAAAGTAATCAACAAAAGATAACTTTTAGAACACAAAACTAACAACAACTACCTTCTTATCTTGCCATCAAGAAACACAACACAAGTGTGCTACAAAGACCTTTAATTGGACTTTTATATTAAGGTTGCAACTATCATCTTCTCTATACGTATGGAGACACTACTAGAGTACTGTAAATACTATCAATTGCAGTGTTGTACTAGGGTTGTGCTAGGGTAGTAATCTAGAAGTCAATTATTTTGTTTATGAATTGGATGATTAATATAAATCATTTTGTTCCATGAGTTTTATTGCTTTTATGAATCATTGTAGGTTAAGAACTGAAGTTGTGAAACTTCATAATAAAGATGATAAATACTCTAAATAGTCACTAACCGTGGTAATTAGCAGGAACACCAATTAGCCATTATAAGGTTAGCATGTGGATTAAATAATGGTTAAGTTTCACAAAACTAATTATTATATTAGTATTATTCATTATCACCTGCTACCGTTTTGTTACCTGATAATATTAACGGGTAAGGATATGGTAGGGTAAGGTACAATTTTAATGAGTATTGGTATAAAAATGTCTCCATCCGATCCGTACCATATCCATTGACACCCATACTTGTGTTTATGTTGCAGCAAGCTACTGAGATGTGGTTTTTTAGAGTTAATTTACATAGTAGGTAAGAGAATAAAAATAAATTCTAAATACCAAATCAGATCTAGGATCCTATGTGCCAAAAATTCTAATTTTGTAAGAAGAAAAAGGAAGAAATTAAATATATTCCAATATACCAAAATTTTCTCGCTATTATAAAGCATATATATATATCATCTGTTTTATTTTCTATAAATACGGCTCACGTACAGTTCCATATATATTATTGTAAAAAGAATGCAAAAGAAGAAAAGAAAGAGATTGGTCTTGGTACGAGTCGTACGACTCAAGTACAGAAATTAAAGAACAAAGGATCTAAGATATTTTCTACAAGCCATATTAGTGCAAGCTAGCTATGAGCTCGATGCTACTTAATTTAAATCTTTCCATTCAGAGATGATCTGCTGTTATTCTCAAGGAAAAACATGAACTTGTCATTCCAATTTCTAACAATTTGAACATGTTATTTCAATTTTAACCGTTTAAACTTTTTTATGCATTAATTTCAACAAAGTTAGTTTTTCACGCATGAATTTCAACAAAAATTAACGATTGGAATCGGAATAACAACAGATTATTTCCTGGTCTTTACATCACTTGAACAGGGGCAATTTCTTTTAGACCCCTCAAAAATCTCAAAATGATGCATTTATCCTTTCAAAATTCATAACGTTATATGTACCTAATTTTTAAAAACTCACAAATTTATTAATTTTGTTGACCTTTCTACTAAAACTCATTTAAATTTATAAATGGTATGAATATAATAGTGGATGGTCCATTCATTTTGTAACTCTCAATATTAATCCTCAATTTATTCCCTACTACTTCATGCACTACTATTGTAATTGATAGTCACTACTATTGAAATTTATTTCTCCATTTATTTAGATGGTTTTTTTATTTACAATTTGTAGCTTATAAATAGAGGCTTTGTAATCTTGTATTGTACACATATGAGAAATATATGACTAAAGAGATTGTCATCTTTTATGTCCTCTCTATCTTATTTATTCATGTTTATTTTGTTTATCTTTATTTTACAACACATTATTAGCACGAGAGCTCTACTAGTTGAAGATTTGAGGTAACTTTGATATATATATTTTTTTCAATTCTATTTAAATAGATAATACTTCCAATAAGTAATTACTAAATGGAATAATTTATTAATTTATGTACATTTATTTTAAGATGTTTAATATGGTTCATATAATTTTATATGAAGTGTAATTTTTTTTAATTTTTCGGAAGAAGAAGATTTAGAAAAATCTTCCTGAAGAAGATATATATGATATAGAAAATTAATATGAGAAGATTTTAAGAAATTCTTCCGAAGAAGAATTATATGATGTACAAATTTTATATGATGTTCATATTTTTATTTAATCTTCTTGAAGAAGATTTCAAATGATATTAAGGTATTATTGAAGAAGATATTAAGAAATATTATATGATCTGTAAAATTTATGTCATGTTCATATTAATTTTATTTTTCAATAATTTATTCTTCTGGAAAAAGATTTAAAAAAAAAACAAAAATTATTTCAAGTAATCTTCCTAAATAAGATTTATGTGGAAGTAATCTTTCTGAATAAGATTTATGTGACTCACAAAAATTAATATGAGAAGTTTTCAATATATCTTCTTGAAGAAGATTTTAATAAAGTTTATATGATGTGAAATTTCTATTTAGTAATGTAATATTCCTGAAAAAGATTCAAGAAATATTTCAAGTATGATTGAACAAAATATTTTAATTGGTTATGCTTTATTTCTTAAAGTGAATGTAGTCATATACAATAATAATATTTTTTAATAAACTTGTGAATATAGACAATATTGAAGTTATCATCATAATGACTATCTTAAAATACACAATTCCACCAGAAGTGGAATGATAATAAGAAAGAGAAAAATAGAAAGAATAATAAAAATAAAATTCATGTTATCATTGGTTATATATGTTATACGTTAACGTACCTGTAATATGTTGAAACATCATATTAGTCTATAATAGGCATCAGTAAAAAAAAAATTATTTGTGAATATAATCTCGATCTTAGTCAAATTGATGTTACTCATTTGAATGATGTTTATTTGATTAGGAAAGAAAATAAATCACTAGATTAGTAATGATATTATCTAAAATAAATAAATTACTAAATTTTATTGTTAAGTTAGTGTTTATTGAATTTCTTTTATAAGACAATAAGTTTAACTATTTATTTATTCTTTTATTGCTGAGATGGTATTTATGATTGATAAGCCAAAATTATATATGTTGAAACCTAGGGTTGGATATGAAAAATAAGCCGAGTTTTGATTAGATTAGGTTTAATTAGGATTAGAAATGTCCAAAAGTTCAAGTTACTGCCCTAGTTATGTTTGTTCTACAGGTAATCAAGTGTTTGGAGCTAAAACGAAGCAAAACAAGCAAGTCAGAACCAGACAAGCCAGCAGAATTCAGCACATGCCTTGCGGCCCGTAATGGAGTGGTTGCGGCCCGCAATGGCCTCCAGAATTCTTTGATTGAAGCTGTTAACTTCCTCCATATATTGCGGCCCGCAATTAAGTCGGTTCAGAGCCCGTTTTAGGTATTTTTAGTTGGTTATTTTGGGATTTTGGGAGGGGTTATAAAAGGAATGTTGCAGAACTGTTTGAGGACGTTTTTTAGAGAGTTATTTTCTGATTTTGAACAAGGAAGAGCAAGGAGAAGCTAGAAGAGAGAAGAAGGAAGAAGAGATCATCATTGATCAATCGGTTTTATTATTTTCTTTCCTTTGGAACTCTTTTATTCATTTGATTTGATTTATATCTTAGCCATGGTTGGCTAAGGGCTTTTCTAGGGTTGATTAGGGCTGTACTTGAAACTTTTGTCATGATTTAGTTGGTTTTATTTTATATATGCTTGTTCTTTGATTATGATATGTTATTTATTTTAATTGATTGTGAGGACTTAATCGAAATTGCATGATACCCTAGGATTTGGTATTTACAATTGAGAAATTGAATATTAGGTCCAGACCATATAGAAGGGTATTTGATAGGCTAAGTACCAAGAGGTGATGCTTGTCAAATACGTATTTTACCCAATAGTTTAGATAAATTGCGCCAAGTAGTGAGAGGTGAAAGACGGTTTTCTAAATTAATTGGGACAGTAAGAACTTAATGACTTTAGATTAGAGTAGCCAAGTACTGAGATGTGACGTTTATTCTAATTTAAAAATGGTATTAATATAGAAATATCACTTTGTACCTACAACACCAAACTGTACCTTCATAAACATAAGAACAGAAATTTACAAACCAATTAGTTGTGATACTAGTGGATAGGAACCCTAAGAAACCCTAATTTCTCATACTTGATAAAAATCAGATTTTCCTTTAAAGACTTTAGTTTAGTTCAACTTAATCAAAATCAAACCAATCTTTAAACAAACAAATTTCTTTCTACTTGCTTTTACTAAATTAAATTGTTATGTTAGATTTCAATATTCCAACTTGTCCCTGTGGAGACGATTCTTAAATACTACTTGACTAGGTTGTACACTTGCAACCGAATTGAGTATCAACTAAAATTTATTACTTGTGTAGTAAAAACCACATCAATGATTTCTTGTTTCTCTTTTGTTTCAATAAAAACAAAATGAATATTCTTTTTGGTTAACAACGATACCGCATATATGTATAACTTTGAAAATAAATAAATAAAAAATAGTATTTTTTAAGGACATAATAGCTTTATTTTGAAAGCATTGGTAAACATGACATCCGTTCAAATCTGTTGATCTAGATTCTATAATTGTCTGCACCATTCAGATATTTAATTTTCTACCTATCTAAAAAAATAATAAATAATTTTCAAAAAATACAAAATTTGGTCTCCAAACACATTTGAATTTTGAAAACTCAAATATTCAGCCATAGCACCATAAATCTCTATGCAACCCATACCACCTTAGCCTCACCCTTTAATAAAAGCTCTAAAAATATTTAATAAATTAATATCCGGAGACATGCAAATGAATAAAAAAAAATTAATCAATTAATATCTGGAGACATGCAAATGAATCAATGAACGCACACCAAGAATATTTTTCAACAACAATAAGGCATAATCTGGCGGCACAGGTTGCATTGCACCTTGCATTGTTCTGCGAAAGAACACTTAGATGAAAATAAAAATACTGAACTAACAAAAAAAAATAAAATAAAACATTGGTAATATCAGAAATCTGGAAGTTTTGTCCTAAAACTACTTAAATGAAAATGCACAATAAAGAGAACTAGCCAAAAACCAACGCTGCTTCCTAACGATTTGTGGCAATTAGCAATTCAAGGGCAGACTGTACACTCACATCCTTAGCCGAAGTGCCAAGTAAAACATCTGCAATATCTTTGTTTGCTAAGATCTAGCAAAGTTTAATATGATATCTATTAGACATTGTAATCATCCAATCCAATATCCCTCAATGCATCAGTAGCAGCATCCTTGCATCCCGGCATTCCCTTTGCTCTCCTTATCAGCTTCTCAACACCACCATTCAAAAGGATAGTCCTAAGTACATTGAAACGCAATCAGGTCCCAAGGCAATAATTCACAAGTTTGACCTAGATACCATTATCAGTTATTACTGGTACATGCCATCTAACACTGTTTACTCTCAAAATTTCCGTAGTAATGAATTTTAACAAGTTTAATTTAAGAGTTAACCCAGATATTTCATAACTCAAATGAAATATTATTGCCATATGACTAAAGCATATCAAGCCAAACAAACAAGAATCTCTTTTAGGACACCTTTACAAGAAAAGATAGTCAATCTAAAACATACCTGTTTTCTAGGTTCCTAACCACCAAATTGCGAATCATGAGGCACGCTTGCTTCTGCATCTGATGTGAAGTGGGGTATTTTTGCATCAATTCAATTGTCAGATCTCCTATTCCAGCTTCAATAGCGCGAGCTGCATTCTCTGGTAATCTTAGTGACAGAACAGTAATAATTGACATGACCTGCATATAGTAAGTAGGATTATTAGCAGAATTTATTCGATTTAACGCAGAATAATCTTCTAATGCCAGATATACCCATAGTAAATTAATTTCAGAATATTATATTGTTACACAGAAAATAGCTGCAACCCTGGACATCATTTTAAGTGCTTTTGAGGGCGCTATGAAAGATTGCAGTAGAGAATTTCAAGCATTGAAATAAATCTATAAAATATTACCTCTTGTATAACTGATGGATCATCAGAAAATCTTGATGATAGTATAATCAGTTTTTCGATCCCATCCTTCTGTACAATTGCAATCTTGTTTGCATCACTGGCTGCCAGCTGCAAAAAAAAAAAATAATAATAATAAAAGATACCTCAAAAAATAATAATATCAAAACTGCTATATTCATGTGACGAAACAATTATTCCAAAAAACAGACCTTTGACAACAAGGAGCAGCAAGATTTAGCAATGACTCTATTTCCCTGTTGTCCACTTTCATTAATACATTGTAATATTACATCAATCCCACCTTTTTCAGATATTGACTTGCAAATCTCATCCTGTGGAAAGAACAGTTAAATAAGATGTCAATGTGATTGGTGTGCTCTCCAAAGAAAGAGATGAAATAGGATAAGGTCACCGAACAATATAGACAATATGAAACAATAAATCAATACAGAAGATATGAAACACCACAGGTTATTTTGTAATATTGGTACTAAAGGAACCCTGATGCAGACTTATAGGAAGATGAGGGATTATAACTTTGGAGCAATAATCGAACTTACATTTACAGCAACAGCCTTTAAAGCAGCACAAGCTGAAGGCAAGCATGAAGAACCCACACCCTTGCGCAGTGCATTTACAAGAGCACCCGCCATCCCAACTTTTGCAAAAGTTCGTGCATACCCAAAAACCTGCTTTCACAAAAACAATTATTTTATAATAGAAGTTAGGAATTAGTGTTTTTCAGGCTAAAGAGAGAAAAAAAATACATAAGAAACTATGCAGTGGTAAGTTTTTGTTATGCTTTTATCAGATAAATGCACATGCAATTCCATTTACCAATATCTTATGGTCATATTTGTTCAATTCAAAAAAGATTGATACTAACATGCCAACTATTATCCGGTCTATGCAGCAGTTATGTTTGATTGGTAGTACATAGAATTGGAAGTAGATGGCATATAATGTACAGATTAGGTTAATTGGCAGATTTATTGGTTTGTTCTTCAACTTTTTCAACACAGCAAATCCAAATGGAGGCTACTTGAAACACTGGCATGTAGATCAAATTACTTGACAATTCTTTAGAATAACAGGTGTGTAACATGAAATTATGAAGGCAATTACCTGTGATGCTGCCACCCTGGGATCATCTGGAGTTAGAATGACACATATGGCATCATACAAACTTCGCATATTATTATTTGATTCCTCCTTCACAGCCTCGACTAAAAGTTGATCCACTTTTAACTCCATAAATGATTCCTTCACAACTTCATTCCCAGTTGAGGCTGATGCAATCACCGCAAAGGAACTTTCTCGAATATCTAAACTTCTAGGTGCTCCATGTAAAATATCCATGACAGTTCCGATGCCACCACACCGACGATACGATTCAGAGCTTTGAAGGTCTGTGCATCCAAATTAGTTAAAAGGTAAAGCAACAAGCCTAGATATTTTGAAAATACATCAAATTAATAATATCAAGAGGAGAAAGATAGTTAACATTACAAAATATATCAATCCGCAAAGGTAGACTAAGTGTTTCATTACAAAATCATCAGTGTCATACATAGTTAAGTTATTTATATTATAAGAACAATTTGTATTTTTTGTTGATATACTAATAGGTAAATACAAGAATATAACAGACAACTTGGGGGAGTAAATACAAGAAAAGTTAGATAACGTGTTTTTTTTCATCTCACATGATGATCAAAGAGAAAATATACCACACACAATCAAGCTCAATGCTTTCAATCCCAAAGCAAGTGCTCTTTCAAATTTACAATCAAGTGAAGAACATAGAGAGGTCAGTGCTTCAACTCCTCCATTCCTAGCAGCTAATGTTGCATTTTCAGAACCAGTAACAGAGCACAGTCCACATAGTTTATTTAGCAACACAACAATTTTTTCGCCATTCTGGTCATCGCTAGATAAGTTGGAAGTCTCCAAAGAGGTAACAATGCTCTTCAGTTCATTCATTAATTGGATGACCAGATTGTCTTCAACATTACTTGTTCCAGGAACACATTTTATAACCCCTGCAATTATTAGATAAAGTATTTCAAAACATGAAGAAAATCAGCAGAACAGTTCACTTGTTAAATATTTTGAACACCAGAAAACAGAATGAACAGTTTGCAACTCAGACAACTGAAAGAGAGTACAAATTTCCTAAATCCAGTAATCAGAACATATAATTTCATAGTACACTAGAAAATATATATCATAACCTTACGACACTAGCTACCAAGAAATTGGTGGTATTTCAGCCTAAATTCCACCAGCTCTAAAACCCATCGAATCAACCTCAAACGACAAATCCAAACCGTTCAAACTGATCTACTTCGTGAGTGGTGTATTTACATGCAAAAATTTTAAATTTCCGAATTTATTTAGTATCAAGCCTAGCAAGTCGAATGTAGGAGTTTTAAGTTAAGTTCATTCATTTTTCATCATTTTTTTACCGTTTGACTTGGTACTAAAATAATTCGAAAATTATAAATTTTGCATGGAAACACGTTTGAACGATTTTAATTCGTCGTTTGAAGCCTACTATCCGATAAGTTTTGGAGCTGGTGGCAAATACCACCAGTGTCACGGTAGCAGGATGGAAACAACCTTACTAAAAGTTTTCATAGGAATATAGGATTTGCCTGTTGTGACAGTGAGAATTGAATCTAATACGCCAGCTTTCACAGATCGGAAGAAGATAGTGTGGAAGAGATCTAATCGGGAATACTAACAGTTAACATTCTCTTACCGGATAGATCGACGCCTTGAAGAGTCAGAGTTTGGATAGCATCTTCTAGGGCTTCGTCGGGATCCATGCCGAGATCGTCGATGTTCTCCTTGACCAGCTCGTCAAATGCTTCCTGCGAGATGGTTCGCGCAGCTGGAGGCCCCATCGTCGATATTCTCCTCTCTCGACTCGTGTGGAGCACCGCCGGGGCTTGAATTTGATAGGAGAGCGGAACCGTTTGAAGAAAATGTTTGAATTTCGGAATCTGGCCAAACGGAGACAGAGAGAGGTGGTTATAGGCACTGGAATGAATTACAGGGGAAAATGCTGTATGTATGATCAGTGTTTTAATAATCGGTTCTTATTCGGTATTCGGTAAGTTACCGAATACCGCATGTACGGTATGCGGCCGCATATTTGAATTTTTAAATAAAAATTCATATTAATTTCGTAGAAAAAATGTATCTAATTTCTTCAAACACTGTTTAATATTCAAAAGTTTTTGCTTTTAACTATTGGTTTTATAAGAAAATGAATATTCGGTTTCATGTGGGTATCTGCTCAACACAGTTTTGAATATTCAAAAGTCTTTGCTCAACACAGTTTTATTTTCTAGTAATTCATAATCTCCCCACTTGTAAGTATCTGAATTTATTTTTTAAATTTGAATTTGAATTATTCGGATTCTTATTTTTTATTTGAAAAAATTCGGCTGAATATTCAAAACCGAATATTGAACCGAATATTCATTTTCTATTCGGTTTCCAACCAAATACAAAATATTCGGTCTAATCAGCCGACTTTTAAAACATTGTGTATGATTATCAACTATCAAGTATTTGGTCCAAAAATACAAAGGATCTGCTTACGGGCTTTTCAATTTAAAAGAAAAGTTGTCTTATTTTTTTGTCTATATTATTTCTTTATTTTTAAGTTTATAATATTCAAAAATAAATTGTTAGATGTGATATATATTGTTTTTTTTTTTACATACAAATAAAAGTTATTGCTTTTTAATTTTATTTTTATATGAATAATTATTTGAAAAAATAGCATCTAAAAATTATTTACGTTATTGTATTTTTGCAAACTCTTCATAATAATTAAAATAAAATTAAAATATCATTAATTTTTGTAAGAGCATAGAGAGATATAATGATATCCAACATTTTATTTTGACATTTAAGATTTAGTTTATAAAATATGAAAATTAAAAATAAAGATATCATAAAGATATAAAAATATAAATATAGAAATATTTGAACGATCATTTAAATTTAGGGATCGATTAACAGTACCTCCATATCAATCTCCTAAATGTCCCCCGCACTAAAAGACAAAAAATGTACAACAGTGGATCACTAACTGACTTGGACATCATATAACTGCCGGTAACCTGCAGGGCTAACGCGATTTTTCATCATTGACAAGCATAGTATTCATATCTATGGACTTAAGTAGTCTTACTTATTATCCATAATATTGGTCAAATATAAATACAAACTGTTGAGGGGGCATTAACTTTGGGAACCAGTAACAACTAGGGGGGCCACTGACAGTCTGGATTGGAGACCGCAACCGTCTGAAAGTGATATTTGCCAAGATTGGAGACCACTATAATGAATCTATACAATGAAGTATTCATATCAAACTAATGAAATATTCATATCTAAATAATGAAGTATTTATATCTAACAAATGAAGTACTCATATGTTGACAACATGAAGTATTCATATGTTGATAATATGAAATATTCATGCATATAAGAATAATTTATACAATTCAAAATTAGATACATCTTCTGGGACATCTCTTCCAAATTCCAATACATCTTCAATTCACTTAAAATCTTTTTTATAGTAAGTATTCACACGTGACATTAACACTATTCATATTGAAGGTATAAAGTATTCATATCTAACAAATAATGAAGTATTTCTAACCAATTAATGTAGATATGAAGTATGCATATCAAACTAATGAAGTATTTTATCTAAGTATTCATATCTTGCACTCTGACAACCTTTGCTGAACTAGCATGAATCCCCTCCAATGGTGCACCACGCTCTCCCCATCAGATCTTGATGATGCATCATGCTCTCCTTGTCGGATCTCGACGGTGCACCATGCTCCCCTTGTCGGATCTCAACGGTGCACCACGCCGAGAAAGAGAAGAGGCGGAGGCTATGAAGGCCATGAAGAGAGCGAATTTTTTTTTGTTTGTTAATCGGGAGAGAAAGAGGGATCAAAACAGTTAGAAAGACTAACTAGAATGGAAGAAATAGTTATCATAAGTAGTTAACAGTCAGATAGATTGTTAGAGTAGGATGGGGGGATAAAATCATTACTCTTAAATTTAATTTGTTTATATATCCTATACAGATATTCTCTCGGCAATCAAATGGGTCCAAAGGGCTCATGGGCCGCCCGGGCCATTGGATCGTTTAAGATTACAGATGTGCACCGTTTATTTTTTGCGATATGAAAATAGATAGGGTGAGTTTAAGAGTTTGCCACAAGTTTTTTTTTTTTTTTTTACAATTGAATTTTTTGATAGACTGCCACAAAGGAAGAAAAAGATTATTCGTAGTGATTCCTAAAAGTTTAATAATTCAATCTAATTTAATAAATTTGCCACTAAGTTCTAATTAAAATTTGAGAACAAATTTTGTTCGAGAAGTAAAGCTAGCGTTGTTGTACTCACTAAGAGGATTTGAGAAACGTAATTCTAATAAAATGGAACTACATATGTACAGATGAAAAACATCAATTCCGGTCCTATCTCACAAGTAGGGATGTTCAAACAGTCGGTTTAGTTTAAACCGAACTAAAATAATCAAATTGAACTTAAAACTGAAGTTTGAAAATCCAACCGAACCGACCAAACTAAAATAGCGAACCGAATTAAAACCGAACCATTTAAACTGATTTAAACTTTGATTTGATCGGTTGAACCGAATTTTCTGAAAAATCAAAACTCAATATACCTATACATTAATAATTTCGATTTAATCGGTTGAACCGAGGATTAATGAACCAAAATAATACTCGAAGTCTCGACCTATCAATAAAATCGGTCGGTCCGGTTTAATTGGTTTTAAGAAATCAAAACCGAACCGAACCATTTAAACCGAACTAAGTCACAATATCAACCGAACCGAACCAATTCAACCGAACAACTGAACCATTTAAACCGAATCTTACCGGTTCAGTTCAAAACCAAATAAACCGAACCATTTGAACACCCCTACTCACAAGCTTATAAGATTTGACTGATTAGTTGCTTCCTAAGAGAATTCGACAAAACTAAGCAACAATAATTTAATTTAATTTCTTAACTTTCAGATTTTTTTTTCTTTGATTAAAAGTAAGTTTTGTAGATTTACCATCTTAAACGATGGACTTTGATTCAAGCGACCGTAACGATTGGGCAATTAATTATTTCTTGTGCGTTCATTTGACCGGTAGCTTTACAAAGCGTGATTAAAGCAAGTCGACCACACAAACTGATAAAACCCATTGTGCCCACCAATTGTAAAAATTTACACAAAGCGTAATGATGAGCTTGTAGACTCTAGCACACCGTGTCAAAAAAATGTATAAGAAAATCAAAAGAGAACAGCGAGTCCGAGAGAAGTCCACCGCCCAACAACCAAACAGGCTAACACTGTTATAATTAAGCACAAATCCACTTAATTGATAAGTGAAGCATGCTTTCACACTCCATGATAAAACAGATAATTAAGTAATGCTTACATCTTATTTTCGTCACTCAAAGCACTCGACTGATTTATTTAGGAAACTGTTATTCCCTTTTGATTTTGGAATATATACTGTTCATGATAAAATTTAACCAGAAATAAATTGAACATTAAAAAAAAAAAAGAATAATAAGAAAGATGGCATAATATTATAAATCATATCCTTATAAATTTAACCCTAAATCATATCCTTATTCTTTTATGAAAACGCGGTGTTTCACTTTAGCCAACTGTGAATCTCTTTTACAGTTTAGAATTGATGTAATACCAATTTGATAGCCACTATCAAGTATTTCAAAAAAAAATCTTTTATGAAAACAATTTTCTTTATAAAAATAATCAATTAATCTATTACTGAAAGGATAGTTTAAATATCTTCATATATTGTACCTCCATTATCTACTTTTTAATATTCTAATAGATTAACATTATTTTCTCTGAATCCACATAACAATTGTTACTTTCGGATTTATTTTTATTTGAATCAATACGTTGTCGTTTGTAATTTATTTACATCATTGTATTTTGCAAAACTTTTGATAACAACCAAATAAAGTTGAATTGTTATATTATTATTTTTACATGTACAAAATGATATAATTATATTTAACTCTTTTATTTTAATATTTAAGTTACAAAATTTTAAATTATTAATAAGTTATTTAAGTGGAGGCATAGTATAGAAACACCGAAAAAATAAAGACATTTGTACTCTCCTCATTACATAAACATCTTATAATTTATGTCAAAAATTGTAATAATACACAGAACTTTTAGTCGGAACATCATGTTTTGCAGTTTTAGTATAGAACAAAACTAGCAACAATAATCAGGGAGGGTTATTGTTAGAGATCTATAAATTAACATTGATTCATTTAATATTGATTTTTCTCCAAAATTTCCAGAAATATTGCCGATTAGGATGTTTAGTTTGTTTATTAATTTGCATAGACATAATTCCCGTGAATTAGACAATTGCTAAAACCCGAACGGGTATGACCCGTTTTACCCGATCCGTACCCGTTACCCGAGGTACCCGTACCCGTGCCCGGGTATAGGCGGGTAAACGGGTACACGGGTACGGGTTTGAGACGGACCGGACTCAAGGATTTGGAAAAAAAACTCGTCCAACCCGTACCCGTCTTACCCATACCCGAAACCCGCCTACCCGCACCCGTTTTACCCGTACCTGCACCCGTTTACCCGTGTACCTTTACCCGTTTACCCATGTACCTTTACCCGTTTACCCGTGTACCTTTACTCGTTTACCCGTTTTTTTTTAAATTCAAAATTCAAAATTATTTTGCCGCCAAAAAAAATAGTATTAAAAACAGAAAAAAAAAAACTAAAAAACAGAAAAAACAATATTAAAAAACGAAAAAAACCCAAAAAAAAATAAAATACCCGTACCCTACCCGCCCTACCCGACTACCCGTACCCGAGGTACCCGTACCCGTTACCCGAGACGGGCACGGGTTTGAAACGGGTAGGGTACACTCTTTTAAAAACCTACCCGACCTACCCGTACCCGTCTACCCGTCCTACCCGTACCCGCCCTACCCGACTACCCGACCCGGGTATACCCGAGATACCCGTACCCTACCCGTTAGCAAACCACTACCGTGAATCATTGCTGATCCTTATACGCTCTGTCATGCCTTTGCTTGCTGCAGGGACTACATGCTATCCTCCACTTGTGAACAACTTATGAAGTTACCTGAAATAATTAGAACAAAGAGAATAAAAGTGGAATAGATTTCCCTTGAAAACGAGACAGGTCTTTACATCTGGACCAGAAGTAACGCAACTTTTTGAAGTGTGTAAGTGGCTCGTGCATTTTTTATGTCGTATAATGGATCCTCCATTACTTGCCCGGTCCAAACGGGCAGTGCACCTTGACCAACCAAAATTAGGACCGAAGTAATTCACAGGGAGGCTTTGACTTGTCATTAACCCCTTCCTATAAGAACCCCATCTGTGGTTTGTTACCTCCATCAAAAATCTCAATTGAGCTTATTCATCTCATCTCTTCTTTTGAGAGTTGACACAAATGGGTCTAAGAAGCAGCACATGTATGGCTGGAATAGTGTTAGTTCTTGCTTTGATCTTTGCCTCAGAGATGTCAACCGTAAATGCGGCAAGGTTTATTGTCGGTGACTACATGCACTGGACTTTCGGCTATAACTACACTGACTGGGCAATCAAGAATGCCCCATTCCATGTCAATGATACTCTGGGTAAGCTTTGTTCCTCCCATGTAAAGAAATGCATATGTAATTATATAAAATTTTTGCATAAGGATTATAAATGAATGTATATATAAAACATATCTCATTTTTTTAGGATGGAACATAGATTTACATTGTTTTTTATTACATGCATATTTCTATTTTTTTTTCCCAAAACATATCATATTGAAATACAAACAAATTATATATTTTCTTTGAGTCAGAATCCCTCTGCCAATACATGATATAATTGTTCTCTTAAACTCAACATATTGAAGAGAAAAGAGAGCACAGAGTGCAAAAAAAAAAATGGATCCATATTGTTTGCTCAAGCAAGATGCAAATTACTGATATAATACGATGAATTGTAATGAATCGCAGTGTTCATGTATGATCCTCCAACCAACGTCACCCACCCGCACAGCGTCTACCTGATGAACAATCTCCGAAGCTATCAAGCGTGCAATCTTAATAAGTCGAGGATGGTCGGCAACGTGATTCAAGGCGGAGGTAGCGGATTTGAGTTCGTGCTCAAAAAGAGAAAGCCTCACTACTTTGCATGTGGTGAACGCAACGGAATTCACTGCACAATTGGCCTCATGAAGTTTGTAATTACTCCGAGGCGGCCCTGCCGGGGTTAGACCTCAGCATGGAGAGAACCTAATCCTTGATTGCAGATCATGAATTTGCTGCTATATATATATATATATATATATATATTTATTCTTGTTCTCTCTGTATATTTATTTATGTGAAGTATGGAAGCAAACAATTGGGAAGTTGAGATTTAATGGAATGTTTGGGAGCCACTTCCAGGCATTCAATTAATATAGGACTGCTGCTTGAAACTGTAATTTAATCATTATTAATTAATTAAGCATAAGATGGAGGAACAAATTCGAGCTCAAGCACTTCTATCCTACTCCGAAAGCAATTACAAATACTAAATTTGCAATTTTAATTGTATTAATGAAAAACAATTACTAATTTTAATAAAATCTAGCTAAAAATGTCACATTAGCTTTTAATTATTTTGTAGTTGACAATTGCATGGACATAAAATTTGAAATTTGAAACTATGAAGTACAAAAAATTTAGAATTAATTGTAGAAATGAATATAATATAAATTTATTGAGTGATAATTATTAACCCTGCAGATTCCAGGAAAGATAGAGACCAGCATGACAGTCATAGCCTTGGTGGATAATTACTATTGTCAACAAAAATGATATTTTTTTACATTTAAGAAATCAATATGCTTTTAGTAGGTAAAACGACATATTTGAGAACAGTCCGGTAATTTTTCTTTCTATTTTTATATAAAAAAAAAACCTCTGATTGAAAGAAACTTATTAAGAATTGATTTCAATTCAATAGAAAAGAATATAATACTCTGACATCTAAAATTAAATTTTTATGATCAAATTGATCTATGTACATACTCCGTACACTTCATATCATTTACCGTCTGATGTTAATAAAATTTGAACTAAGTTTTTATACAAGAAGAAAATTAAAAAAAAAAAGGCAAAAAGAAGGAGAAAAGATAGAAATTTAATTGGAAGGAAGTGGAGAATAAATTGAATTTTTAGTCGAGGCCATTTTTTTATTCATTTTTTGAGTAAAAATAGGAATTATGTTTCTATTTTATTAATTATAATTGGTTATATATTTCTAGAGTGGGTCAGATAGATTAGGAAAAACAAAAAATGAAAAAAGAAGAAGAAAGATTTAAAGAATTGAAAATCAAAATAAAATTAAAAGGTGGCACATCAAACATAATAGTAACTATTAGAAATCAAGTATGTTGCTCCCAACTCCAAATAACTAGAGGAAGAAACTTTTACAAAGTTAATGGTATAATCCAGAAACACAAAATTGGATCATGCCAATACAACACCTAAATCAAAATAACAAAGCCACACAGGCTAAACCATTTTGAACAAAACAACATATGCATAAAACCAAACAGCTACACACATAGCACATCAAACATAATAGTAACCATCAGAAAAGCAAGGCAAGTAACTCAAGCAAGTAAATCATCCAGGAATTATGTCCCATGCGTAGGGATTGAATCTCCTTGATCCATCAATGCTGGCATGGCCCCATCCTCTTCCTCTGATCCACCTGCCTGATAGACCCCTTGGGTTCCTATTAGACTCAAATCATGGCAATGCATGTCATTAGTGTCCAATGCTAAAATTAAAGACAAATTGAGTAATGACCCATTGTTTAAATTTTGACACCAAAATGTGGCTAATGAGATAATTTTAGTACCCACACTCTTCAAAGTACGCATATGAGTCTGTTGAAAGCACATTTTATTTCGTTCAAGCCAAATACACCACAAGATAGCTCCACAAACAAGTTCAACCAATGGCCTATCTTTAAGAGGTATTGGGGCATTTAGACACCATATATCATCCATGGTAGAACCATCAAAAATAAAATTATTGCTAATCCAAATTCATAATCGGTAAGTAAATGGACCAGACACGAATAGATGATCAGTTGATTCAAAACCATCACAAAAAGGGCATGATCTATTCCCTTGCCATTCTTTATTAATAAGATTTTCTTTTGTAACGATCTTATTTTTCTTAAGGAGATAAAGAAAAAAAGTTATTTTTAAAGAAATTTTTGAAGACCAAATAGATGTAAACTCATTATTTGGTATACCACCATATTCAAGCCAAACATAATATGTATGTATAGAAAATTTACCAACTGTGTAGACCATCTCCACAATAATGTATCATTCAAACTTGGATTTGAGTGACAATCAATGAGCTAAGTGGCCAAGTGGGCAGATTATGCCACTCACTAAATAGAATACCAGTTAATTGTCGTGTAAAGGATATATGTAAACAATTATCTCTAAAAGTCTCAATAACCAATAAATGAGGATCTAAAGTAATACTAAAAAGATATGGATATAGAGATGCTAGAGTAAATTCAGAACACTATCTATCTATCCAAAAATGTATAGTAGAGCCATAAATTTATTGAGTGATAATTGTATAAAATTACTGGTGTCAACAAAAATGATTTTTTTTTACATTAGAAATCAATATGCTTTTAGTAGGGAAACAACATCTTTGAGAACAGTCCGATGATTTTTCTTTGTGTTTTTATTAAAAAAATAATAATCTTTGATTGAAAGAAATTTATTAGGAATTGATTTCAATTCAATAGCAAAGAATATAATACTCCGACATCTAAAAATTAATTTCCATGATCAAATTGATCTGTGTAGGAAGAAGAATTTACTACACATCTCTATAACATGCTCCGTACACTTCATATCATTTACCGTCTGATGTTATTAAAATTCGAACTAAGTTTTTATGCAAGGAAAAAATTTTAAAAAATAAAAGGCAAAAAGAAGTAGAAAAGATAGAAACCTAATTGGAAGGGAGTGGAGAAGAAATTGAATTTTTAGTCAAAAAGAAGGAGAAAAGATAGAAATCTTATTGGAAGGAAGTGGAGAAGAAATTGAATTTTTAGTCAGGGCCTTTTCTATTTAATTCTTTTGAATGAAAATAGGAGTTATGTTTCAATTTTATTAACTGTAATTTGTTACATATTTTCAAAGTGGGGTTAGATAGATTAGTGAGGAAAAAAAAATAGATGAAGAAAGGTGTCAAGAAATGAAAATGAAAATTAAATTAAAAGGTGGCATAAAAAACAAACAAATCTTCTCAAATGTTATGTGTTCTCCTCAATGAAGACTTATCTTCTGTGATTTGGGTAACTCCATTGAACTGTCGCCTCATGTGCAAGCTCTTCAATCGTTTTAAATAGTCGGGGCCGTTAATGTTGGTTGAAATATTTGATTACTCTACTCAACGATGATAACGGAGGAGGAAATGAGTTTTTGCAGATTTTCATAATCATCTTCATTTTGATGAGGATTTCAATTTTCGAGTTTGCTATGTTTTTCCCTCTCCCATAACCTAAGAGTGTCAATAGATACAATATGAATAGAGTGAAAACATTCTCATACCTATATTCACTAAAAATTGACTTTATTGATACATGTTTTTATCCATTAAAAATTGATCTTTATCCTACCTTTACTCTTTAAATTATAGAGTAACAAAACGGTTGCGAGTGGATATCGAATAATACTAATATAATAATTAATTTTAATATATTTTACAAATATAACATCAAAACTTATTCATTTCACACATATGAAATCACATTACTAATAAAAAAAAATATAATCAATTTCAATTGAATTGTTTTTTTAAAGATAATTTAAAAACACAAATATTTCTTCGGATAAATTCAATTATTTAAATAATAACAAAACATGCAAATAAAAATAATATGTTTAATATTTTTCTTATAACAAAAAACATATACTAACTAACGAAAAAAAATTATTACTTATTCTCATATCCTATAAGCTAATGAAAACAAATCTTATTCACACTCACCTTATCCTATATAATATGAGTAGGGTAAACTGTTAAGATGGTATCAATATATCATTGACACTCCTACTCTAAGGTAAACTGTTAAAAGGGAATCAATGTATCATTGACACTCCTACTCTCTGATCACAAAAAGGGTGGAATTAATACTAAATTTCATTTCGCATTTGAACAAGCCAAATACACTTTCACCAACAGAACATCGATTTTTACTGTCTAACATGAAATGGAATTTGGAAAAACGCAAATTCTCTAATCAGTAATAAGATGGAGATGACATAGTTTGAAGAGGAAAAAGTCACGTGGTCAAATTCTTATAAAAGAGATCAGATTTGGCTATAAACGAATTGACGGTACTGAGAACGAGATTCGTATCCTATGCATTAACTCAAATTTTGAATTTAACATCTCGATTTTCTAACCAAAATTCGAACCAATCTAATTCAAAGTAAAACACACATAACACTTTTAATATTCGTGCCAACATTAATGTCCAGATTTATTATGCATTAATCCAAAATTTAAGTTAATGCAGAGGATACAAAATTCCTAAGGATGCCCGTGTCGTTCTTTCTTGGTGTTCAAAATCGACAACAGCATCAACGAAACTTTTGTGAACTTCCGATACCATCATCAATTTCTTCTCCTCCTAGTTTAGGAGTGTCAATGGGTATGATAAGAGTCGGATAAAAACATTTTCATACTCATATCCATCACAAATTATCCTTATCTGTACTCTACCCTCACCCGTTACAAATTGTCTTATCTGTACCCTACCCTTATCCGTTGTAGTTGTCAGATAACGAAATGGTAGCAGGTAAATAACGGTTAATGCCTGCATAATAATTATTTTTATTATTTATTAAATAAAACACTAAAACACATTTATTTGTCACATATATAATCACAGTACTAATATGAAATTAAACAAGCATGCAAATAAAAGCAAAATTCAACATCTTACTTGTAACAAAAGACATACAATTTCTCATCTTATCAATTTTGAGTAAAGCTACGGTGTTATGGGTTACATAGAGGACTACGGTGCTACAACTCAATTACTAATTACAAATTAATTTATGAGATATTTTAAGTAATAATAGACTGAATTTTCATCGTCACATTAACCTTCTTATAAAAAATTCAATTCAATTCAAATATGCTTTATTTAATCAATTCAGAGTGATAGATCTTGTTCTGGTCCATGTAGTGAATTGAAAATGGGTCGGGTCAGATTGGTTCAGTTTGGATCCGAATTAGTCCGGTCCAGGTCTAGGCGGGTCTTAAATTAGTCCAGTCCAGATCTAGGCAGATCTTAAATTAGTGCGGGACAGGTTTGAGCAGGTCTAATGAAAAACTTCTGCCCAAACTCTTGCTAGATCCATCCCTTGAATTAGTCTGGTCCGGTCCGATCTGAAAGTCTAGCAAGGATCGGTCTGATCCACAGTTCGGCCGTTTCCGGTCTGGACCCTCGGGTTTTTTTCAATACACTAGGTCCATGTAAGGCAGTTTGAATCACAACAGGCCTCATTAGATAGATAACGAGGCCCAACCTCCAAAACAATTATAGGAAAAATATTATAATCAGAAAAACCCATCCAAAACCCCACTCAAGTGACAGTCAAGTCAAATAAATGGCACTAGCCATATCTCGGTGGACCACTCTGACATCTACTCTCCGCCCCTCTCTCTTGCGTATCCACCGTCCATTCCTAATCAAACGACTGCGCTGCATCTCTTCCCTCTCCGAGATGTCTTCATCTGTGGAGAACACCGGCGCCGGGAAAATGACGGCCCCGTACGGCTCGTGGAAGTCTTCGATCACCGCCGATGTGGTGTCCGGCGCCGAGAAGCGTCTCGGTGGGTTCGCCTTAGCTGGAGATGGCCGCTTAGTCTGGATCGAGTCACGCCCGGAGGAGAAAGGGTACCCACTGTGTTATTTTTATATTTTTCTTGTTTTCCAAATGTTGTTCGGGGTCAAAACAATGGCGACCCTTGTCCTTGTGGATTGTAACTTTTGAGTCATCTAAATTTTAGTGGATGCTATTATCAGGTCAATGAAATTAAGTCTTATCCAACCATCAAAAAAAGAAAATAAGTCTTATCAATTTGAACCTCTTTTATAGCACTAAAGAAACTTGCCTGAGGGGAAGTTCGCATCCCCTGAGATATCTCAAAATTTTGAGTTGATATGTGGAAAATCTGGACCGTTCATATCTTTTCTGCCTGAGTCTCAAAGCAACAATAATACTGCCCCGTGCATTCTGAATAGGCACCGAATTAAATATGGCCCGGCTTTAGATAAACTGAAATCTTCAGTTATCTCAGAGGATATGAACTCCCTGATGGGTGGGTCCGTGTTCCTTTGAAAATAACAACATATAAAACGTGATATTTGGCATACTTGAGTATAAGTAACAATATTAAGAAACTAATATTCAACACTTGTTCAAGCAAAATTCCTTGCTGTTGAACACTTTTCTTTTTCTTTATTTATTATGTTGGAAATTAGTAGGCTCAAAATGGTCTAAGTTTTATATAAAGGAATATGCAATAATTTATAACACATTTTGAGCTACATTATCATATACAAGTTACCAAAGCCATGGACAACTTATAATATGATCAAGCTCTGTGCACGTACAGTTAGCCCAAACCGGTACCACACCAACTTACGGGGGAATAAGTACTCCATCTGCTTTATAACTGCACCAAGCTGCTAGGAAAACCATATCTTTTCCTCTACCAAATATACTTGTAAGGTCCCTACATGCAAAATCATTCTGTAGTATTAAAGAAGAAAGATAATACCTACGTTGACCTCCTTCCCAACTCAGCAAGGCTATATAATTTCCAAATGCTTTTTGGGGCAAACTGCAGCATTTAAACCCTAGCTTTTGAAAAAAGGGAAAGAACAGATGCCCATGCATCAACTTATGGAAGTGGTTATAATTCTCCGTGCATCTCTTTTAAGTACAACTACAGAAGAATTAATACCAGACTTGGATAGGCTATTTGTGGAACTAAATTAACCTTATTGGAGAAGTTATATGCTTAACTTTGATCTCTCTACCCTTTCCATATCTTGGTATTTGCTGTACAAAAAGTAAGCACCAAGCTGCAAAAATTGTAACAGTAAATGAATTATCAATACTGATATATACTTTTCAGGGAAAGGAAATAAATTGACACTCTTAGAAATGCATATCTTTTTTATTTATAATGGCTTATCTCTTATGCTGACAAAGGAAACTGATACTTTCTAGTAGTACATACAGGAAAAAGAAAGAAATATTACCATCCTATTCTACTTATGAAATGTCTAACTAGCTATCGTTTTTATTTATAAAGGCTTATCTCTTATGCTGACAAAGGAAACTGATACTTTCTAGTATACAGGAAAAAGAAAGAAATATTACCATCCTATTCTACTTATGAAATGTCTAACTAGCTACCATTAATCCTTAACCTAACTGGTTCTCAACCCCACTAATACCGGAGTATGAAGCCAGCCCCACTGGGAGTGCATATCCTCTGAGATATCTCATATTTTGCGTGACTGACGTGTCCGGTGCCTATTCGGCAATAACGCTGGGGGCCAGTATTATTTGAGGTTTGATATTCATGCATAATGTATTTGAACGGTTGAGATTTTCCAAAAAGTCACGCAAAATATGAGATAGGATGCGAATTCCCCCACTGGACCAAGCATCCCACCCCCCCCCCCTCCTCTCCCCGCCCGTCAATTGCATTAACCACCTAAAACTCAAAAGCAATGATTAAAGTCAGGCACAGAGCCATCCTCCTGCTACTCCAAGTTTGAGTTCGAGTTTGTTGTTGATACTGTAGTAGCACCGGACCAGTTGGCAATGGTCCCGGTTGATTGGAAACAGAGATAATAAGAGAGCCTCAAGATCTCAAACTTTTGCAAATACCCCTCTGGAAACATAATTTATTAAGATCTCTCCATGTAGTTAGTCCCGTAAAGGCATATATGACTATATCTACAACTTAACAAAGTTTTAAATGAAGAACCAAAATTTCTGTCTAAACCCCTTATTACCAATTAGCTTAAGAACAGCAAGTTAGACCTGTCAGCATTAGTAGAATAATTTAGGAAACACGCATTTATAAGATACAAGTGAAGATGATGAAAACATAGCAGCATATACTAATCTCAATTCTAATATATGCTTGTCAGAAATGTGTGAATGCCACCTTGGGAAATCCTTGTGCCAACTAATATTATAAGCCTTGTTGGTGTTTGATTAGAAAGATAAACAACAACTACTTTATAATACAGTATAAGTTTTTCATTTTGAAGAAAGCTAATCACAATTGTTCTAGAATGGGAAATTTTGAAGTTGTGAAAATGTTTAAAATGATACTTTGGATGTTTCCAGTCCTTAGCTACTTTGTAATATAGTATGGACTATTGGGTCCATTACTGAGATGCTTTCTATTCTCCGAGCAAAGATTTTGATAATTTTTTTTTTTTTTTTAGCATAGCAGCTTCTTAAAACTTGGCATCATTTTTGTTAGTCAAATATATAAACTCAGTAACCTTGTTGATATTCGGAATGCTACAGGCGTGCAGTTGTAGTTAAGGAACCAGGAGAGTCTGAAGACGGGCCTGTGGATCTTATACCTGAAAATTTTGCAGCTCGGACTCTGGCGCAAGAGTATGGTGGGGGCGCTCTTGCAATCAAAGATAGCACTTTGGTATTCTCAAATTATAAAGATCAACGTCTGTACAAGCATTCGATTGGAGGTAGAGGGGATAAAAATTTCCTTATGGATTAATTTGCTTCCAAGCAACAGCAAAATTTCAAAGGAGTTTAATTTCTTGAAATGCTTTTGTCAACAGGCTCATCTCCGGTACCTCTTACTCCAGATTATGGAGGACCTTTAGTGCACTATGCTGATGGGGTCTTTGATCCTCATTTCAATCGATATGTTACTATAATGGAAGGTGAGTAAATGTATGAAATTACATAGTTTCATTTCTGCTTACAATCATCAATTGTAGCATCTGATGTTCAAAAAATTTCAGATTGTCGAGAGAGCAGCTTGAACCCAGTTACTGCAATTTCTGCTATACCATTTGCAGATGGAGACATTCAAGGTGAGACTAAATTACAGTACATAGATTCTTTTTACCTGAATAATTAAAGGAAAACTTGTGGTTGACTTCATTATTCGTTTCTTTTGTTTGTTTGTTTTTTTTTGTATTTTTGTGTGTGTGTGGATTTGAAAGAACCGAAGCAACTCATTGGTGGCAATGATTTCTATGCTTTTCCACGTATTGATCCGAGAGGAAAACGAATAGTGTGGATGGAATGGAGCCACCCGAACATGCCTTGGGATAGATCACAAATTTGGGTTGGTTACTTCTCTGAAAACGGGTACTTTAACTAGCTACTGGATTTAATTCTCTGTGACTTAGTATTGGAACTAATTCATCTTATTAAACTCAAAGCACCACCATAAGCATGACCCTTGTCTAGCTTTGAGTTGCATACAATTACCAATTTTGATTTTCTTTTCTTGTTCAATCTTTCTCTTACAGAGAAATAAGCAAACGGGTCTGCGTTGCCGGTGCTGATCCTACTGTAGTGGAGTCTCCTACTGAGCCCAAATGGTCACCAAACGGTGGGTGCTATCATATAACAGAAAACCTTTTCCATTTTGTCTGGCATATGTAATGTGAGAATTCTGATTGATACATGTAAACTTGTAGGAGAGCTGTTCTTCATTTCTGACAGAAACAGTGGTTTTTGGAACATATACAAATGGGTAAAAGTTTCTGATAGTATATAATAAACTACCATCTCCTGATCATCATAAAGATGGTGATTCTTGACCCTAACCTGACTCAGCCTCTTTATGGTTGGCCCAATTGACTAGTCGGTTGGGTCTGAGTCAGGTCTTTCCTGAGTTGACACATTTCAGTATGGCTTAATAGGTCATCATCCGTATGAACCTGTTTTACCTTTTGCCTGTATAGATGTAGAAGGGAAACTAAAAATTAGGATGTTTGTAGACTGGAAAAAAAAGCAATTTTAAGGTTAGGTCTATTGTATGAACTGGAGGGAGAATATAAGAAAACCACCTCTTTTTCCGCACTGGGATTTGAACTGTTTCGTATTTTAACTGGTCCCAAGGCCAACTATGACTCACAACTTGTGCCAATAGCGATGACCAAAGTACAATATCTAATTTTTTTAGTTTAGTCAGGTCAGGTTGGGTGCATCTGGAATCATTGTAATCCTGGGCAGGTTGGATCAGTTCCGCCTTATTTTGGAAAGTTTTGAGCCTATTCATTGCCACTCTATAATAAGACTTGGTGATGTTAGAAAAGAACAATATGTAAGTAGTTTTTCCTGTGCTTGTTTTGGGGATAGGTTGAAGACAAAAATGAGGCAGTTCCAGTATATTCGCTGAATGCTGAGTTCACTCGGCCCCTTTGGGTATTTGGTATTAACTCGTATGATTTTCTCGAGAATGGTGGTGTAAATTGTATAGTGTGCAGTTACAGGTATTGAGAACTGTTTGTTCCAATTTTCTTTTCTTTGCCTTTTGCATTTCTTGGGGTATATTATCCATGAATTGTGAAAAATCTTGTGCAGACAACACGGTCGATCATACCTTGGGATTCTGGATCATGAATCCAGTTCCTTTTCATTGCTCGACATTCCCTTCTCTGATGTCTCCAACATTGTATGTTCCTGAACTTTTTAATTTTCTTGGGACATTGTGCATGTATTTTATAAATCAGTTAATGTCCTATATTGTTCAGCTACCACAACTTTATTTCATTTAGGTCTCTGGAAAGGACTGCTTTTATGTGGAAGGCGCATCTGCAAGTTACCCCTTGTCCATTGCTAAGGTTAGGTTTATTTTAAACTTGACTCCTTAGATTGCACAAGTTGCAATAGCTCTTTTTGAGTGAAAATTAATGTTCTTATTCTTGTTTTTTTAGTAAATGTCAATGCCAATTTTCAACTCATTTGCATTTTTTAGTGCCCTGCTCAAATTTTGACTTTATTTGTTACATTCCTTAAATGCCAAATAGCAGGGCATTTGTTTGGATCAACTGTTCTTTTCTTTCTTTTTTGTCTAAAATGGACCCTGTGGCCAATTCTCTCTCAGTTGCATTTGCCAATATCAAGAACTGATTACTTTTCTCTGATATGAACTTAATGTTGAATCTCTTCCTTCAGAATATAAAAACAGATCTATATGAAAAAAATAAAGAAAGTTTGACTGAACTCATTGAAATTGAATGAATAAAAGATTGAATAAGAATTCAGTCAGTTAGATGGGACTAACTAATAACTAAACAAAATGTTATTTTCTCTTCATCTTTTTTATTTATTTTTTATTAAAATTGATTAGATTGCTATCAAACATTGCTTTTTGCTGGGGTCCTATGCAAAAGATAAGGAAAAGTTTGCAAATTTTACATTTATGAAACCTACTACGTATAATTCTGTGGTTTCCACTAAAAAATAATAAGCATATTGCTCAAATGTTTGACCCAGATCCTGATATTTACCTGTTCCTCGGGGAGTATACCTAATATCTATAATGCTTTGGTAGTTAAGGGTAAGATACTGTTGGTCTGCAAATTAATGTTGTGAGGTACAACAATCATTAGGAGGTATTGTAATGTGCAACTTTGGTTAACTGTGCTGAAAATTGTATTTTATCCTTGATAGGTGACTTTGGATGAGAAGCTATCGAAATTAAAAGAATTCTCCATTGTT
This sequence comes from Carex pumila, assembly GCA_033356055.1. Taxonomy (NCBI): domain Eukaryota; kingdom Viridiplantae; phylum Streptophyta; class Magnoliopsida; order Poales; family Cyperaceae; genus Carex; species Carex pumila. Next base: position 111,994 of record JARJHM010000481.1, on the reverse strand, counting down.
TGGTCATCCTCACCTGATTTAACCAAATACAAACTGTACTTTAGTACCCCTGAAATCATTGAGTTCCCTACAGAAATCGCCGGTCAAAATGCCTATGCTTACTTCTACCCCCCTACTAATGGTGACTTTCAAGCTCCGTCGGGTGAAAAACCACCATTGTTGGTCAAAACCCATGGTAATTTACCATACTCTTTCAATAAGTTAATTCTTGTAATAATTTTGTTTTTGTACATTTGTTCATGTTTTTGATATTTAAAACATTTTACAGGAGGACCTACTGGAGAAGCACGTAGTACGTTAGACCTAAATATCCAGTACTGGACTAGCAGAGGTTGGGCATTTGTGGATGTTAACTATGGCGGAAGCACAGGTTAGCATTTTATAGTTTATATCACCCCGTTTTACAAGATTTCTAATTATTAATAAATGCATTGCATTTATGAAGGTTATGGGAGAGAGTACCGGGAAAGACTCTTGGGCAAATGGGGCATTGTGGATGTAAATGATTGCTGCAGCTGTGCTAAATTTTTGGTAGGCTTTGTATAAAGCTTCTTTGTAGTGTGTGAATCTCAGTACTGAAATCTGAATTTGAACAGTCAACTCGTGCTTCTTTTTAAGGTCGAACAAGGAAAAGTTGACGGAGAAAGACTGTGTATAATGGGCAGGTCGGCTGGGGGATACACAACTCTTGCTTGTCTTGCCTTCAAGGATATTTTCAAGGCTGGTGCTTCTTTGTATGGTGTAAGTTACCATCCAATGTAATCTTTTAACATGTCAAAAATAATCTTAAAAAATGTGACCTTTTATATTCTATTATTTTCCGGTTTACACACTCTTCTCTTTTGCAAAAAGAGCAGGTGGCGGACTTGTCTTTGTTGAGAGCTGAAACACACAAGTTTGAATCATGCTATATTGACATCCTTGTAGGTACGCAATAGTAGTATATTTCCACCAAACTTTTGTGATGCACGTTAATGCGCTCTGCTCAATTTTTCAACATTTCTAAGTTCTCCTTGGATTATTCCAGGGAGTGAAAAAGAATATTTTGAGAGGTCTCCTATCAACTCCGTTGATAAATTTTCATGTCCAGTGATTTTGTTCCAAGGACTCGATGACAAGGTATGAATACACGAACAATTCATTCTGACAAAATCAACCAAATAAAAGTTCTTCCTGGCAGTGGATGTTTCATTAATTTCTATACTTTGATCGGTTGCAAATGGTGTTAATCAGGTTGTTCCACCAGATCAGGCCCGTAAGATTCACAAGGCATTGAAAGATAAAGGAGTGCCTGTTGCTTTGATCGAGTATGAAGGGGAACAACATGGATTTCGTAAGGTACTTGAAGAAATATGCAAATTATACTGTGTTAACTATTTTTTTTACAGGTTTAGATTTCTTTTAGATGGGTGATTACTGAACTGATGACAATTCCTTCTGTCTTGGAACAGGCTGAGAATATTAAATTTACACTGGAGCAGCAAATGGTGTTCTTTGCACGATTAGTCGGCCACTTTGATGTTGCTGATGATATCACTCCGATTAAAATCGACAATGTTGATTAATTGTCTATTACTTTTGATCAATTCAGACCCACTGGGGTACCCTACCATGTAGAATGAGATATGCATCGTTAACCTAACATGAATCTTAAAACGGACCCCTTACTGAAATTATCTCGGCTTGGCTGGGAACTTATTCTACCATGCAGTACCCCAGAGAATATGCTTTCTATGTTTACCTCCGGCTGTTCAAATAAAAGTTTTCTCAAAAGGAAAATAAAAATCTGATAGAACATTTTGTTGATTGCAATATCACTTTGGTTCTATGAAAATGATTTTGTTTTCTAGTTTCTGCACAGTAAGAATTTGAGGTCATAGGAAAGTTCTCTTATGCAAGTCAAAAAAATGAAAAGAGTAACAAATGATCATAGAAAAACTATATATAATATGTCTGAGTCGCAGAAAATGAAGGTAGAAACAAGAGAAGTGGGTAAGCTGTCGAAAGCACCCATGTTAAACATTAAAACATGCTGAAATCAAGATAGGAAACTCATTAGAACATATCGGTTATGGATTTAAATATAGAGTGATGCTTCTATGGACACAAGGACCTATTTATAAAATGAGCATAATTTTATTTTCAAAGTTCAAACAGTTGATTCGAACCGTTCATCTTGTTCTCCATATTAATATGTGCTTTGAGACCAAATTTTATATTTTTCTGAATTTTTTTACTATTTATTAAGATGGGTACAAAATTCAGTGGTCTGAATTTGATATTTTTTGTACCCACCTTAATAAATAGTAAAAAAATTCAGAAAAATGTAAAATTTGGTCTCCAAGTACATATTAATATGGAGAACAAGATGAACGGTTCGGATTGACTGTTTGAACTTTGAAAATAAAAATATGTTACATTTTACAAATAGGTCCTAGGTCCTTATGTCCATAGAAGCCTTTGCCTTAAATATATACCAGTTAAAACCTGATATAATCAAAATTGCAATTCTCATAATTTTTTAGAACAAATCTAAATTATGTTTTGAGTAAATACTATTCAAAATGAATCATACTTTTGTATTGTTGGATTTGTTTATCTTTTGTTTTGCTTAAATATATTTTGTTCATTTATTAGGCTGTGGCTAATTTGCTGCCGGCAGTATTTCTGCCGACAGTGCTGCAGCTGTTTTTTTTTTTTTTTTTTGATGTTCAAACGACAAATCTAAACCGTTAGATGTTTAATCTATATTATAATCTACTTGGAGACCAAATTTTATATTTTTTGGAATTTTTTTACTATATATTAAGTTGGTTTGAAAACCGCTGATTTCAGTAAATTTCTGCAGCATTGAAATCAGCGGTTTTCAAACCAGCTTAATATATTTTTAAAATTTCCAAAAAATATAAAATTTGGTCTCCAAGTAAATTATAATATAGATTAAACATCTAACGGTTTAGATTTGTCGTTTGAACATCACACGGCTAAATATAGCCCCGGCAGCACCTCTGCTGAAATGCTGCCAGCAGCAATTTAGACAGACCCCATTTATTATTATAACTATATTGTTGTTTAATAAATCATGTCCTTATTGTTAGTTAAAGCATAAATATTGTTATTTCCAGAACTTTATACGTTAATATTTGTTGGTTTATATTTTATTTATATTTTGATGGACTATATAAAACCATAACAATTCAATTATAAATACATGATAGGCAAATTTAAATACCTAATATTTTAAGTTTAGTGCGAAACTATTTAAGTATAATACCTTGTGTCATCAACTATTATGTAACCGTTACATTGTCAACATCCCCCCCTTTTTTTTTAAATTATAAAGCGTTACTGAACTGATGACAATTCCTTCTGTCTTGGAGCAGGCTGAGAATATTAAATTTACACTAGAGCAGCAAATGGTGTTCTTTGCACGATTAGTCGGCCACTTTGATGTCGCTGATGATATCACTCCGATTAAAATTGACAATGTTGATTAACTGTCTATTACTTTCGATGAATTAAGATCCAGTGGGGTACCCTACCGTGTAGAATGAGTTCTGCATCGTCCTTTTTAACCTAGCACGAATCTTAAAACGGACCCCTTACTGAAATTATCTTGGCTCAGCTGGGAACTTATTCTACCATGCGGTACGCTAGAGAATATGCATTCTATGTTTACCCCTGGCTGTTCAAATAAAAGTTTTCTCCAACGGAAAATAAAAATCTGACAGAATATTTTGTTGATTACATCTCTCTTTGGTTCTATTAAAATGATTTTGTTTTCTAGTTTCTGTACAGTAAGAACTTGAGATCATAGGAAAGTTTTCCTATGCAAGTAAAAAAATGAAAAGAGTAACCAATGATCATAGAAATGCTATATATATTATAATCTGAGTCGCAAAAAATGAAGGTAGAAACATGCTGAAATCAAGATTGGTAACTCATAAGAACATATCCGTTATGGATTTTAAATATGTACCAGTTAAAACTTAAAACCTGATATAATCAAAATTGCAATTCTCATAATTTTTAGAACTCTAAATTATGTTTTGAATTACATACTACTGAAAATGAATCATATTTTTGTATTGTTGGATTTGTTTATCTTTTATTTTGCTTAAAAATATTTTGTTCATTTATTATTATAATTATTGTTGTTTAATAGATTGTCCTTATTTTTAGTTAAAAGATATTATGTTAGGTTATATAGAATGCAATTGCATAAATATTGTTATTTCCAAAACTTGTCAAGAACTTTATATGTTAATATTTGTTGGTTTATATTTTATTTATATTTTGATGGACTATATAAAATCCTAACAATTCAACTATAAACACATGATAGGTAAATTTAAATACCTAATATTTTAAGTCCAGTGCGAAACTATTTAAATATAACACCTTGTACGATCAATTATTATGTAACTGTTACATTGTCAACATCCCAAGTTATTTTTTATTATAAAGCGTTGCCGTGGAGAATTGTACTTCGTAGAGAGGTGTTCATGACTTCATGGTCGGCTAGTTCGACGAATAGTAATTTGGTTTTTCAATTTTTAGAAATATAAATCGACTAACAGAATAGTTCGATCAACCGAATTTATTAATCTGAACTTTAATTTAATTTAATTAATTTGATTATCATATTAATATGAAAATTTTAGTATATAACTGATAATATATAGGAGGGTTCAAATGTCTCTATTTTTGTGTATTCATTGTGTTTTCCTTTTTAGAATCACAGTAACTTAAAATGTAAAATTTAAATGTTAAAATAAAACAGTTAAATATAATCTATGCCATGTCTTTATTATGTTTTTATTTTTATAACTACAATAACTTAAAATATAAAATTTAAATATCAAAATAAAGTTGTTATATATGATCTATATCATGCCTCCATTAATTATGCTTTCATCTTTAGAATTACAATAACTTAAGATTTAAAATTTAAATGTTAAAATAAAATCGTTAAATATGATCTAATATGATCTATATTATTTTCTCTTTGTACAAGTAAAAGATTACGATATTTCAATTTTGTTTAATAAATTTGAAGAGCTTGTCCTTGTTAATTTTTATAAAATGAAAATCGAAATGTGATAAATTTTGTAGTGTATGTAGAAAAAAAATAAAATAGATCATATTTATAATTTTATTTTGATATATAAATTAAAGAAAATTATTACAAAATTGAAAAGTGAAGGGTAGAGGTGCTATTGGGTCGGGTAGGGTCCGGATACTATTATATTTGGACTCATATCATAAAAATGTTCGGGTCTAAATTTTGATCTATCTACTTATTAGTTTCAAATCGGGTCGGATCTAGATCTAGATACCTATCTATCCATAGATATTTTGGGTCCAGTCTTTTGGTTCTGGGTAGATAGATACCCATAGCTTGTTTGTGGATTACCAAGTCCGGTACGGATCCGAAGCGGGTTTGGATCTAGAGCAGGTACATGTCACAACTCACAAGCATTTGAGAAATCCTTTACATTTAAATATAATTATAATTTCTTAAATATCCAAATATAATATATCATTATAATATAAATTAAAATCTGATTCAAATATTGAAGGTGATTAGATAATTTTAGAAAGTAAAATATTGGAGATGGTGATTTCATTCTATGGTTCCAAAAATCAATGAATAAAATATTAATACCAATTTGTTTCAATCAACGAAAAGCACAATAAATTTCAATAATCTATGTAGAAAGGTAGATATATGATAGACAAAGAGATCAAGAAAGAAATTAATTAGCTTAAAAAATTTATAGACAAAAGATGAACATAACATTTGATTTCAATGATCTATGCGAAAAGAGCAATAAATATCATTTAAAAAATTAGAAAATAATGCAAATGATTGTTTTTTTTATAGTTATTAATATATGTTTTTATATTAAATAATTATAAAAGAAATGATATTATCATTTTATCGGGTATTTATACGGGTACTGGGTCGGATTCGGTTATGAGTTGAATAATTAAATAAAGCTTATATCCTACTCATTACAGACTTACAGTATTGGTTTTGGTTCGAATTCGGATTGAATATTAAATTATTAATTTTGTAACTGTACTTATAATTTAACTGGTTATTTTTTCTAAACTATACTCTATTCAAATTAATCGGATCCGAATCGGTTCTAGTTCGGATCTGAATAATCAGGTAAAAGTAGCAGAAGGGACAGAAAGTTAAACTGACAAGGGAATAAATGAAACCGTTAGAGCCGAAACGCCATAGAAGTTGGGAACAGTTATCTATCGATTATCATATCATATATTCATATACCTGCCCCATTACCTCCTCTCTGACTGATCAATCGGCTTGTCCACTGCTAACAACACTGTCTTTTCAACCTTCCCCAGATGTCCTCTACCGAGAAAACAACAGCACCGTACGGCTCATGGAAATCGCCGATCACTGCTGACGTGGCGTCGTATGCTGAGAAGCGTCTCAGTGGAATCGCCGTTGCTGAAGATGGTCGCCTAGTCTGGATTGATCCCCGCCCCGAGGAAAGAGGGTACGCTATACTGCTCTGCTTTCAATTCATGCAATACTTTTTCTCAAAAAAAAAAAAAAAATCATGCAATACAATTTTCGTATAGAAAAGCAAAAGTGTCGATACCCTCAGGATTTCATCAGTTTAATTAGTCTAAAATTACATTGCCGATGCACATGATATATATACTTAATTAAGCTAATTAAGTAGTTATTTCCAGTCAATCCGGTTGAGTGTCACGTATCCTTTTGCTTATACTAGCAGATTTTAAGCTTATCACACTGGGGGCATAAGGTTCATGAAGCCTTCCAAGACCAAGTAAATTCACTGGGAGTTAATTCAAACTTTCCCTTGTTGGAAAAAAATTCATAGATGAAATGTTGTTGAAGTAATTTGTAAATCTTTTAGGGGCCAAAGAAATATTCAACCGCCTTATAAGCATCTAATTGCGCCACCCACTACATATACGACATGTATAAAAGAACACCAAGATCTAACACAGAGTAGAAGAGAGTCCCCTCTCAATATGAGCCTAATCCTAACATATAGCGACTTAAGTATAACAAATTAAAGTTCAGTCACCTATTGTGATAGGAGGCAAAGTTTAATTAGCATCTTAACAAGAAATTTACTCTTTAAAAGATAGAGAGGTAGATAGGTTCTTTATGGTACTTAAGTTTTTTTCTGAAAATAAAAATTTACTCACTTCTTTAACTTAGTTATAATGGTTTTTCAGACGTGCAGCTTTAGTTAAGGAGCCAGAAGTCTCCGAGCATGCACCTGTGGATCTTATACCTGAAAATTTTGATGCTCGGACTCGGGCCCAAGAATATGGTGGGGGTGCTTTTGGAATTAAAGATGACATCATTATTTTCTCAAACTATGAAGATCAACGACTATACAAGCATTCAATTGGAGGTAGGATTGATGCACTTTTTATTTTTATTTTTTTAAGAAAATGTGAAGGTCTAGCCTCCATATTTCATTGAAAAAGACACCAGTGGTGTCAGGATTTTACAAAAGTTTGAAAGGAAAATAAAGTAAGAAAAAGGTAGAAAAAAGGAAGTGGAAGGAAGCTCTGCCAATGACAGTTCCTTTCTATTACATTGTAGTTTTTCTATTCCTCTGCACTAATCTGTCCACTTGGAAACCAGCTTTTATACTCTGCCATCACCTCATGTTCAATTTGTTGTAGTGTCTTGTGCTCCTCTGCAAATATTCGTTTGCATCTCTCCCTCCACTTTTTATATTTGTAAGAACAGAAAAAACCACCATTCTATGCTTATAAAAAGATGAAACCACCATTCTATGCTTATAGAAAGGATTAAGAAATTTCTATTATATTTAAATAAGAATAAGAGAAACCAAAGTTTGGAGATGGAATTCTTTGATTTTTTGGTAACTATCCATGTATCGAAAATTCTCAGAAGCTAAAAATCTAATGAGTGACATATATTTATTTGTGTATGCAGGTAGCTCACCGGTTCCTCTTACCCCAGATTATGGGGGGCCATTAGTACATTATGCTGATGGCGCCTTCGATCCTCATTTCAATCGTTATCTTACTGTTATGGAAGGTATTCAAACATGCAAAATCAAGTTTGTTCTGCTATTGGTTATAAGGTACAACTTTGACATGATTTTGCAGATTGTCGCCAGAGCAGCTCAAACCCAATTACTACAATTGCCACTTTATCCTTGGGTGATGGAGATGTTCAAGGTACTAACGCATAATTGTTATAAAAAACTAATGAGATTTTCTTTTTTCTTTTGTTTATTAATTCTTCTTCATTTGGAGTATTGTTTGCACATTGTAGAGCCAATGCAGTTGATTGTGGGCAGTGATTTCTATGCTTTTCCACGTGTTGACCCTAGCAGTAAACGGATGACATGGATTGAATGGAGTCACCCAAACATGCCTTGGGATAGATCACAACTTTGGATTGGCTGCTTCTCTGAAACTGGGTAATTTGCATTTAAATTTATAACCTATAGCAGAGAGTATAAGGAATTTTTTTATTTAGAAATAAAATATTATTTTCTGCTGGAAAGGGAAGGAATCGAGTTGATTTTCAAAAAATAGGTAACACCGGGCCAATATTTCAGTGCAAAATCAGGGATACTTGTTACACCGGACCATTGCTATGGTGTAAGCTGTTTTCTGACCTGGCTCCAAAATTGGTATAATTGTTATACTGGAAAAATTCTTGCACCGCAGCAATGATCCGGTGTAAGTAGTTTGCACTAGAAAAATGCTTGTACTGAGTCTATTTTTCGAAAATCAACTCAACTCTTTCCCCTTCCAGCAACAAATAAATTTTTATTTCCAAATAAAAAAAATCGAGTATACTAATCAAGCTAATAGCAAAATTGAAGCATACAGTCATGGATGCTAATGCTTTCACTGAACTATACTCATAATGAGTTGTCTTGATATAATTTTTACAGTTAATCTCATTCCCACTGATAGAAACAATGGTTTTGCAGAGAAATAAATAACCGAGTCTGTATAGCAGGTGGTGATCCTGATTTAGTGGAGTCCCCTACTGAGCCCAAGTGGTCTTCAAATGGTATGTGATTACAATCATACTTCCAGCTAATATTAGATTACTATTTGATGAGCACATTCATGACTATAAATGTTATTTCTTCAGGGGAATTGTTCTTTATTACTGATAGAAACAATGGATATTGGAACATACACAAATGGGTAAGTCCTTTATGATCAAAATTTTCTATAGGAATATAAAAGCTTGCACAAGCATATATGCTTATAGTACTATATAGATTCACTTGACAGTAAACACACATGCATGTCTCTCTTCCTGGATATAGGTTGAACATAAAAATGAGGTAGTTCCAGTTTATTCTTTGAGTGCTGAGTTTGCAAGGCCCACGTGGATATTTGGTTTTAAAAGCTATGATTTTCTCAAGAATGATGGTCAAAACTATCGCATTGTCTGTAGTTACAGGTATACTTCATTAAAATGGTATAATTGCCTATCCTATCCCTCTTATAGGTTTCACATTATTTTTGCATACTCCTGAAATTCTTCATAAATTGTAACTTGTTTAGGCAAAAAGGCCGATCATACCTTGGAATTCTAGATCCTGAATTGGGTTCTTTTTCAACGCTTGATATTCCCTTCTCTGATGTATACAACATTGTATGTCCCAAACATTTTTTATTTTTTTATTTATGGAGCTGCAGCTTTAGTTGTGTTAACTTAAGAGTGAATTTGATTCAGGTATCTAGAAAAGACTACTACTACGTAGAAGGTGCATCACCAAGTCAGCCATTGTCAATTGCAAAGGTTAGATTGATCTTAAACTGAAGTTACATAGATGTATAGTAGGGGTTTGAATAGCTAATGAGTTATCGAAGTTAATCAACCCACTCATGTCATTGTCTCAATAAAAAATCATGTCTATTGAAAATTGAATAGAACCAAAAGGTTAATTAGTAACTAATAAATAAAGTGTAATATGGGTAATGGTGTAACTAGAAATAATATCTTATAATCAATTCTTCTCTCTTTTGTATTATTTCTACTTTTTTTGTTTAAGGAATACTTGATCAGTAACTATTCATTAAGTAGCTGAAGTTCTTTTAACTCTCCTTTAGGTAACCTTGGACAAGGAATTATCAAAAGTAAAAGAGTTTGACATTGTTTGGTCTTCTTCACCTGATTTATCCAAATACAAATCATACTTTAGTTTCGCTGAGGTAATTGAGTTCCCCACAGAGGTCTCTGGTCAGAGTGCATATGCTTATTTTTATTCTCCATCCAATGCTGATTTTCGAGGTCCATCAGATGAAAAACCCCCGCTCTTGGTCAGAGCACACGGTAATTTTTTCCATTGTATATAACGCAGTATTTCCAGAATTAATGCAGCAATATATATTTTCAGGGTAGAGGTAGGAATTTTTTCTACTGGGATCATTATTGTGAGTCTCTAATTACATGTCATAATTGTAGCTTAGTTTTTTCATTTTTACGAGTATGGGGGTCAAAAGTGCAAAACTTTTGTGAACAGTATGGGGTCAATTGTGAGTCATCTATTAATTTGTCTTAAAAATTGGAATAAAATCTTAATAACTTCTGGTTTTTGAAGAAAAAAAAAGGACAGTTGAACTGGCTAGTATATAAGATTTGCTGATATTTAGTCCTTAAGTTCTTGTTTGGTTAAGGACTAAACTGAGGAATAAGGGATTTAGTCCTTACTTAGGCCTCCAAACACAGAATAGTTAGGCCAGTTCAAGACGGGCGTAACCCTAACTTTAGACCAGCCTACTTGTTTTTATTGTGGGGCCTTCTGTGAAGGTTTTTGACGTTTCCTCTCTCCTTCTTAACTTAGGCCTTCTTAACTTTAAGCCTCCACCAAAAAAAAAAAGCTTAGGTCAGCCTAACTTGGAATAACCAACTTGGACCTGCTTAACTTTAAACCTGCACCAAACATGCTTAAGGTTTTTAGGCATGTTTGAAGATATTTCTAAATGACTTCCGATTATTTTTTGTTAACAACTAAATCATTATGTCTTGGCAGTTCTCTTTATAATATTTCTTAAATGCTTTAAAATTATTTTACAGGAGGGCCTACAGGTGAAACACGCTCAGTGTTAGATCTCTCTATCCAGTACTGGACAAGCAGAGGTTGGGCATTTTTGGATGTTAACTATGGTGGAAGCACTGGTCTGTTGTTCATCATTTTACATATTTATTTTTTATTATTTCTTGGATCAAATATTTTCCATATTTATTTTGGACGATAAAGAACAAATAGCTTCATAAATTGCTTGCATTATTGAAGGTTATGGGAGGGCATATCGGGAGAGGCTCTTGGGACAGTGGGGTGTTGTGGATGTGATTGATTGTTGCAGCTGTGCTAAGTTCTTGGTACATTTTCATTCTTGACAAAGCTTTGGGACAAAGTTTTTGGAAGAATTTCATATATACTCCTCAAAAACCTCAAAATTACGTATTTTCCCTCTAAAATTCATAATATCATATTTACCCTTCTAATTTCAAAACTCACAAATTTATGTAATTTATTGACTTTTATATTAAAATGAATTTTAAATTTATAACCTGTTTAAGAGATATATTTAGTCTTCTAATTAGTTGGGTTTGAAAGCAAATGATTCATTTCCTTTTGAGTTGTGCCGAATACACAAGCATATGCCTAAAGGCCACCGTGTATGTGTCACTAGTAGAAAAATGAACCATTTGTCCTTGGAAACTGATCAACTAAAAGACAGAACATTTTTCTTACACAACTACATATTTTTATTTTTTGATAAAGGGTGAAATGAGTACTTTATAAATTTAAAATGAGTTTTAATAGAAAAGTCAATAAACTAGGTAAATTTGTGAGTTTTTTAAACTAAGAATAGTAAATATGATATTATGAAGAGGGGGGAATATGTATTTCGAGATTTTTGAGGGGTATACATGAAATCCCCCCAAAAATTTTAATTGGTGTCAAAATTTCACGTCAAATTAAAAAATTGGCTGTGTTTTCTTCAAGGTTGAGCATGGAAAAGTTGATGGAGAAAGGCTTTGCATCACAGGAAAGTCAGCCGGTGGATTTACGACTCTTTCATGCCTTGCTTTCAGGGATACATTTAAAGCTGGCGCTTCCTTGTTTGGTGTAAGCTAGCATCGTTGTAATAAGTTCTTCAATTTTTTTTTTTTTCATTTTATGTTATTTGTTTTGCTATTTTTTTTTTGTATTTTTAAAAGCTTTTATGGGTTATTGGAAGTATTATGAAGAAATTTTCATTTAAATAGATATTCATTTTAATATGAAGAAAAAAAATTATTTTGATGTATGCAGCTTGTGTTGTTTGCTAAAAATGCAGGTGGCTGACTTGTCTTCGATGAGTGCAGAGACTCACAAATTTGAATCTCACTATATCAAGAACCTTGTGGGTAAGAAAAAGATTTATGACCAAAAGTACAGGAAATTAATTTTTCTGAGCAGATAGTCTAATTATTATTTTTTTCCTTAAGTGATCATTCAGGTAGCGAAAAGGATTTCCTTGAGAGGTCTCCCATTAACAATGTCCACAATATTTCCTGCCCAGTGATTTTATTCCAAGGACTTGATGACAAGGTATAATTACAAAGTTAACTCGTCCAATTGCAATGAAATATGCTGTAAACTTTAATCCAGCAATGTTGGTGCCACTTAATACTCAAATTTTACGTTGGAAATTGGAATAATGCTGACATTGATGTAGTACTGTTATAATTTTGCTGTTGTGAAAATGTATTATTATTCAGGTCGTGCCACCGGATCAGTCTCAAAAGATATACAAGGCCTTGAAGGAGAAGGGCGTACCTGTTGCATTGGTCGAGTATGAAGGAGAACAACACGGGTTTCGCAAGGTATTCACTTAGTCTTAGTCGATTTGTTCCTTGGTGTTTGATTGAGACCTAAAGTTTCGGAGGTCTAAGTTGGTTAAGTTATGTCATGGCCTAAACTATTAAAGAAATAATATCGACTACAGAAGATGGGAAAAAAAAAGTTGGATAGGCGCTGCCATTAGGGCTTGTAGGGGAGACTGACATTGGGGCTTGTAGGGGAGACTAATTTTTAATCCACTTAGAGTGGTGGTTTAAATCTTTTTTTTTAGGGTTAGTGGAAAATATCCACTAAGAAAATCTGAACCTCTTATTTCATAGTTTATGCCTCAATCAAACACCAACTATACTATTTTCCATTAAAAATTGTTCATAGTGTTTTCTGATCTGGTCACCTTTTCAAACAGGCCGAGAACATCAAGTTTACATATGAGCAACAAATGTTGTTCTTTTCACGATTAGTGGGGCACTTTGATCTGGCGGATAACATCACTCCAATCAAGATTGACAACTTCGATTAAACTGCAGATTTGTTGTACAGTTTGTCTGCTTAGTTTATTAGTTTGGCATGCCTCGTTTCTTCCCCAGGAATTGCCCTGAAACAAAAGTTTCTGCATTCCATTAGTTAAAAGAATATTTCTGTAGTTATATGTGTTGTTAAAAATGAAAATCTCTTCTTTTTATGGTAATGAGATCTTGAATCTTGTAGATATTTCTGATACATATATAGATCAACATAATTTTGTAGGCTATTAAACTCAAAATTGAGATCCCATCGAAGTGTGGAGCCTCAATAATTGCAACATTTTCATTGCTATTTTTTTTTTCCAAAATAACAACACAAAAAAATTACCAAGTAATAATTAAATTGCTGACACTCTAATTAAGCCTATTCTTGCATAACAGTGAATATTTCTTTTACTGCTACCAAAAAATTCAAGAAAGATAAACGAAGAGAAAAGACCAACAGGTGGAATTAGTATAAGGTCAATTGCGAGTTCTTAATCTAGTTCTTAATGCAGACTTGTTTTAGTTTTAGTTTTCAGTCGACGAGCACAAACCAATGGATTACTCGAAGTTGGTTCTAAAATCCAGAAAGAAATATAAATAGAACACCGTAGGCCCAAGCCCAATAGACCTTTCTACAGCCCAACGAATCAATGGCCCAACCTACTTCGGGTGCGGCCTGCTGTGGCGCACACCAAAATACGCTCCCGGTCTATCGTCGTGCTCCGCGCATACGATATTGCTTCTGAGAGCGATTGCCGATTGATAGTGCTCTTTTGCGAAGCTAGGGTTTGATCCCTCCCCTACTATTGTCCAATTTCACTGTGATAGTTCGTTGCTTCCATCATCCTGACCATAACATCATGACGGAGGTAATTATCTGTCTAATTTCTTGCTCTTTTTAGATTTTTTTTCTACAAAATTGTAGGTTTTGGTATTTACTTTTGTGACTTGGTATTATATGGTGGCAATTCGTATGAATTTCTCTTTTCTTCTAGATAGGTCTGTGCAATTAGTCCGAATTCTCTTTTCGCTGAACTGAGCGACCCATTATTGAGTGGGTTCCTCTCAATTTTCTGGAAATTTGTACCCCTCAGAATTGATCTCTTTTACTACATAACCACAAATGGTGAGGTAGGGTGGGGGTGGGTTGGGGGGGTCTATGGGGAGACTTATGCATGTGCCCTTTTTAGCTCCTTTAGTAACACGAGGGATTATTACTGTATCACAGTGGTATGGACAAAAGTAATAAGGGTACACTTCAATAGAATAGTATCAATCCTGATATTTTTGCACATGTTGTTGTTACAGTATTGGGTTAGTCAGGGAAACAAATGGTGCGAGTTTTGCAAAATATACATATCCAATAACCCGGCAAGCATCAGAACACATGAGCTGGGGAAGCGGCACAAGGACACTGTTGCCCAGCGACTTGCTAATATGCAAAAGGAAGGTGCTGCAAAAGAGAAAGAACAGAAGGCAGCTGCTCGTGCCCTTGAACAAATTGAAGCCGTATGTCTTTGTTTTTTTTTATTTTTTTTATTTTTTTGTAAATTTTATCGAATCACATCCTTTGTTCCTCTTAATTCCGAAATAAAGAGTGCCTGTCTATATACCATGCACCAGCACAAACACTGGAAGGGGTTTGGTATTTTATTTTAGAACAAACTTCTGGCAAGCAAAAGCAAAAGTGGCAGCACAAGTGCACAACACATCCCTTGTTGTTGATTTGAAAAATTGGTTTTCACTATGTGTACTCAGAATTTATGGGTACTTGGTTATTCTGTGACAAGTATGTGCAAAAAAGAGCTAAAACTATGTAAAATTGAATTTTAAGTGTTAATAGTTCTGAATTTTAGTTTGAACTTGTTTTGTTTTCCTGTCACAGAAAGCCAAAAAGAGTTACCAGAAGGACCTGGCATCTTTTCAAGGAGTATCTAGTAGTCCTACGGTAGAAACTAGTCAAAGAACTGCAGATAGCTCTAAATGTTCGGCAAAACCTGGAAGTGGTAGTGTATTTTATTTTTATTTTTTCTGCAACAAGTTAGTGAATATTCCGATCATGTCCAGCATTACTCGTACTCACACTCAAGCAACCAATCTTTTTTCTTTGTTAGGTCTTCTATCTGGTGTATTGAATATTAGTTAGACAAAACAAATCTGATTGAACAAGAGCAGGGTTCAAATGCCTCGTGTCTTGCATGCATCAATTGTGCCTCGCATCCGTGTCTCCTCTTTCAAAGTCCAAACAGTCGATCCGAACCGCTCAACATGATCTCCATATTAAAATGTGCTGGGAAACCAAATTTTATAATTTTGGATTTTTTTTTTACTATTTTTTAGATAGGTACAAAATCACTGTTTTTCAGAAGATTCTTGACCATAAAAATAAACGGTGATTTAAAAAAAAGGTAAAAAATTTCCAAAAAAATATAAGATTTGGTCTTCAAGCACATTTTAATATGGAGATCATGTTGAGCGGTTCTAATTGACTGTTTGTACTTTGAAAATGGAGATAAGAATGTGAGGCATGCTTGAGGCACGAAAGACGCAAGGCATTTGAAACCTGCTCATTGAACAAAAAAGACAATATTATCAATTGATATTAACATCCGTCTTGTACTGGTAAATTGAAAAAAAAAAAAAATTACTAAGCAAGAGTTGTGTACTGGTATCTAAAAATGATTTTCTACATTTAAGTTTCATTTACATCTGTTGGGTGCTGATGTTGCATTCTAGAACAAACTTTCATCGAGCATGACTATTTTTTTATATATATTGTAATGTTTGCATTGCAGATTGGGAGTTTGATTCTTCTTCTGGGTATTATTACAATAAATTGAATGGCTTTCACTACGACAAGAATTCTGATTTATATTATTCCGCTGCTTTAGGTATGTATGTACATCACTTTTGTCACAGTAACTTAGTTTATTGCTAAATTTTTTGTACCAATCCTTTCTTTTCCTTAATTTTGTTTAGGTAAATGGGTGACTCTAGAAGAGGCATCAAAATCCGGCAAAGTCACTAAACCTGATATAGGCCAACCATCAGCTGGTACCAAGTCTACAGGAGCAGCGCCAGGTTTGGTTGTTTCAAAACAATTGAATCCCACGAGAAACACAAAGGGGGCACCGTCTTCAATTGCTGTTAACAAGAGAAAGCGAGGTGATGCAAAACCCAAAACCATGTCTAAAGAGGAAGAGGAAGCCATTAAAGCAAGAGAGGCGGCAAGGAAAAGAGTTGAAGATCGGGAGAAGCCATTGTTGGGTCTCTACAGGGCTTATTAATTTGGTAAAGATAAATTTAGTTGCAGGGATTTGCTATGTTGTGTCTTGAATTTGTCTAGTTCGAGGGAGAGGAGGAATTATAAAAATGTTAATTTCAAATTGTAGACTGTTTTCAACTCTTATCCCCTTCATAATTCATAAAGCACAATTTAGTATATGTGGATATTGTCTTCTTCATCTTTATAGATTCACTCATTAATTTAATGTGCACTGTAAAAACTGTTGCATGTTTGATGTGCTATATCATACACTCTAAATCAAGTGTGTTGGTGACTTGGTGTGTCATGTTCAATATTTTTTCTATTTGTTGAGTAATAGGAACAAACTTACCCAAAAGAAACCTTGAAATTACGTATTTCTTAGAAACAGACATTTTTTGGATAAAGGTATTGACAATGCATTTTTTGCTTCATGCAGTGCACTAGTCATACTGACTCTACAGTCTGTGTTGCATGAAGCAAAACCTTATCTGTCAATATCTTTACCCCGTTCATTGTTGAGTAGCTTCTGATTTTAATGACCTAGTGTTTCTCAATGCAAAAGCCTTGAAAGTGTAGATGCTCTAACTAATTTTCAATAAATAATTTGGTTTTTTCCCGTTGTTCCCATAAATTGGCTTTAACTGACACTTCCTTTTTATTTCGAAAGCCTAATTGGTTGGGTCCGTATCCTCTGATACATCAAATTTTTAATTTATCTTAAGCCGGATCAAATTATATTCGGTACCTGTTCAAAATGTAGGGCTATTTTTTTTTTGATTCGTGCAGAAAGATTTTGAATGACTTGAGATATCAGAGGATGTGAATTCTAATTGGTTAATCTACAAAGATTCAGTGCAGTACAGGTTCTCTCTCTCTCTCTCCTCTATAGCGTGCGGTTTCATTCTTTTAGGGCATTTCTGATACAAAATTTAGGTGATTTTGATTTCAATCTTTTCCTTGCATGAAGTGAGCAGCGAGAGGAGAGATTTGGTAAGAGTAAAAGGAAAATTTTGTCATGACTTGGGTTGCCAAATTAATAATATTTGTTCTTTTAATATAAAAAGGATGATACTGGTTTTGTTCTTCTGTAGCATATAAATTTATCTACTTGTTAAGTCCTATTAAAATTTCAAACTAGACCTGAACCATACCAGAAAAGTTGCCAGTAAACCAGCAAATTTAGCCTTTACCAGTCTGGTACAAGTGCAACATCAGTACTACCTTAGTCTGATCAAAATATCACATTATGCTCTAAACAAAATTATGTCAAACATTTTGAATGCCCAATCAAAACAACAAGAAAACCAGCAATTATGATCAGATTATGAATCATCACACCATCATAAAAAAAAAAGGGTGCAGATTTAATCCAAGTAAAATCTCGGATTTGGGCACCAAGTAAAATCTCGGATTTGGGCAACCAAAATTCACATTACACACACGGTTACTACTCACCGAGTCGGTGGATTCCACAAAAGAGAAAAAAAAAAAAACACCAAGAGTATTACTAACTTAAAAGGATCGGAAAATAAGGAAACAGGACTTACTTGTTGAGATTCAACGAAATCTCGCCAACCAATATCATTCTTATTGTAAAACCAGTTCATGGTCTGGCTTGATTGCAAGTGAACTAAAGCTTCGCAGAATTGCTAGCTCTGAATTTAGTTCAATTTGGAACGGCCATGGTATGAATCAAACATAACAGTACACCTCCTTCGAGAAATTTGATTGACTCCTTCGCTTTATTTGACCTGTTAATTCTCAGGTTGGGGCTATGGCACATGCTACATATAACAAGTCCATCTCACTGCGGTGCTGCCTTGACTGAAATAGAGCGAGCTGGAGATTGAGTCACTTCTTGAATTTTGAACATGTTCTGGTTAGGTCTACCTAAACTTGTCAACTCCATGCTTAACATAGGAGAAAAAACTGAAGATGACTGGTACTATGTTAGAAGCATATGATATAGGGAGGTCGATACGAGAGGGATATTAAAGGGATCAAGCGGGCCCTTCACGCTGCTTGATTCCATTTGAGGCAAATTTGTGCCAAATGCAGCTTAGATGCACAGTCAGGCTTAAAGAATATAATTTGAGGCCTAATTACTCAAATGATGGTCACTGAATATAATAGGGGTCTAGTTCTTTAATTAAAGTTTGTTGGAAGTCAAGTGTAGAAATCAGTACTGTATAGCACTGAATGAAGTTTAAATCCGATTTTGGTTAGATATGAATACAACTCTGCACAAGTCGTTTCTTTTTTTTTGAAAGATCGAATTGATTTTCTTGAAGTCTCTAGACTACTCAATCCTAACTTTCTGAAATAAAATAGGAGAGAAAAATTCTATCTTGTGTTTGGTTTTGGTAAGTCCATTTATTAATGAATAACATATGTAGTTCTTATAATCTAGAATTTTACAGTATTAGAAATCAGAGGACTTGTCAGAGGGTATCGAGTTTTATTTTGACTGTTTTAATCAGCTTATTTGCCTTGGAACAAAGTGTTCGACTTTTAATTTCATAAATTTGTTGTCGCTGCAGCTTCGGAAGTGGTTTTGGGATCTAATTAACGGATTGTTAGCAGTAAAATATATATATATTTTTTTAACTATGTTAATAATTTTTATTCTCCATAGTCTCCAGGGAACCATTTATAAGGGAGTTGGGCTAATATGATACTAGTGTTATATAAAACTAAATAACACTACATCTTAAACTCTTAGATTTGCTTTAAGATTCGTACAAAATGAAGTGCTTGAACAGTAAAAGTGAATATTACGGATCTTAAAGCAGATCTAAGGGTTTAAGATGTGGTGTTATTTAGTTTTATATAACACTAGTGTCATATTAGCCTAACTCTTTATAAGTGTTATGATGGATCTGTATTAATTAGTTTGCCAATAGGGTAAGCCTTTGATTTATGTTTCACCAGTGCACCTGTTCTGTTCTTCTTGTTTTGTTAGAAGACTTGTTTAATATGCTTGTTTGCTTAGGTCCTTGTTGGAACAAAGTGTTCAATTAACGGACGTGAATTTGGGATCTGCGTAATAATTAACGGATTGTTGGCAGTACAATTTCGGTAAATTTTAAAACTTGTCCTTTTTTTTCAAAATATTCTTCTTCTAAATTTTTTAACAAAATGTCATTGTGAAACCCACTTGTTCCTTTCTTCCCCTCCGTCTCAGAGTATTAACTTATTTCATAAAAACAAATAACCTATAAATGTTTTAACATACCCATTTATATAGTTTATTCGCATTTATTTAGTTTATTCGGTATAAAATTTTATATTCCAATAACTATAAGAATTTTATTATTAAGAACAATTTAGTGAGATACTTATACTAATTCAAATAATCAATACAGGAAATATTAAGAACAATTTTATCACATCACATGTTAAGAACATATATACTAACATGGACAAAATTTAGTTAATAGTTAGAAAGCGGTAAAGATATATCTCAATAACCATTGTAATCTAGCACGAATCAAATCGGTATTTGTAAATAACAGTATGCGGTCGTCGGACAGACAAGGTATTGTCAAGCGATTAATAAAAAATAATCGGGAATAATCGGTCATATTCAAAAATAATCATCCGATTAGTTAAAAAATCCATAACAATTTAATCACCGCCAATAACTAATTAGTCAATTAATCGCCTAAACGGACGGTTTTTACAACACTGAATCAAATACAACATTGAAAGAGATAACAAAGCGCGAACCAAATATAATAATAATACATGTTCTGAAGCGATATTTCTTGATATCATAGTCTCTGTTGTCACATTTTTTGGAATCCTACTCGTCTCATTTTCTTTTTTTGAAAATTAGTGATATATATCACCAATTTCATTAAAATCAGAAACCAAATTATATATTACCCGGTACCTAAAATTGATACCGAAATCAAATACAGTTATTCAAAACAAAAGTAAAAGGAAAAGGAAATACCAAAACATCATAATATGTACACAACTAAGAAAATACCAAAACATCATAACATGTATAAAATAAGTACTACAAATCTAATAAGTCTTCATTCTTATCCTCTTCTCTAGACATTGAATATGGGTGGTTGTCATTGTCAGAACCCGACATATCTTCCAATAGTGTTTCCTGAGCAAGAGACATCATAATGTCCAAAATTTGGATCGTATCGAGACTTATTTCCTCTTCCGACAGAATAAGGTTTGGAAAATCCTTAACATCAAAAGACATTATAAAATTTAATTTAAAGAAAGAATCGATTTACATCAAAATTGAATCAAAGAAATAATCTTAGCACCAATAACTTTAATAGAATAGAAAAAACTATCATTAAAACATAATTTATTTCTTTCTAATCAAATAATTTATAGAACAGTCATTATTAATAATTCAACTAATAATCTATCTTTTAAAGAAATAAAAACATTAATCATTCATAAATCCTTCAAATATGATAATTATAACTAAAGTTATTATAATATGCAATCCTACTCGTCTCGTTATTTCGGTAAGATTGATTTTGCTCTCCTCTCTCGTATTGTTATTTCGGTAAGATTGATTTTGGCACGATATGTGATGTATGCTGGGCACGTTTTTATGATTTAATCTTCTTCAACTTGTTTCTTTTGTTTTTAATGAACCTAGTCTGAGTCTGTCAAATATAAAATACAAGCAGGCAGTCAAAGAATCACGCGTGCGACTCTCAAAAGCTGCTCAGACAATACAAAAGAAACCAAACCAACGAGCAACCCACCACGATTTTATTGCTCTAGTTTAATCAACTGTATTATTTATAATACAAAACCTTTTGTTTCTTTGCGGGAGAAGAAAGACCCAGGTCCACTCTCCTTTAAGCGAAGAAAAACAAAGAAACAGTCAACAAAATCTAAAATTTAGAAACTATAAAAATTAAAGAGGTAGACTAGCTAGCTAGATTAGGTGATATATGGTCCCTTGACTCTACGCCTAAAGAACCAAAAGCACTCAGAATTTTTTTATTTATACAAATTATTTGAAAATAATATAGGATAATAGATAAATTATTTTGAAAATTTGATGTTGTAGAAGAAATCGCAAACACTAAAAAGGAATCGAGTAAAAATTCGGTTCGTTGCAATTTCCTAAAGAAACGTAAAAAAGTTTCACGTTCCTTCCATATATGATCAAAATTTCATGCAATCCATCTATGGTTTTATATTATTTTTATATAATTTCTATAAATAAAAAATTATGAAAAGCACTGCCTTCGTGGGGGCACCGACTATGACTAATATCTTTTTTTCTAGGATATATTAATTAGTAGCAAGAAGTAAAGACAGACTATACCGACTTTTTTATTAATTAAAAATAAAATAAAATAAATATTGTGAAAGGGAATCATTTTGTCGGAAAATTAAAATATAGAAAAAACGGGATTAATTATCTCGTTCTCCAGATGGTACAAGATTTCATGTCCAGATTAATATCTTGCTAATTTAAATTCTTAAACCCACTAAGCAGGAAAAAAAATTCTGAATATGATAGACCATCCTGTTCAGGTCTTTTTTTTCTTTTTAGTTAAATCGCTAATTAGAATCAAGATTAACAAAATGTGATAATTTATTCGTCTAGCTACAGTTTCTGGACAGGATAAATCATCCTGATTTTCTATATTTCAATTTTTTAACAAAACGAGATGTTTTTCTATTTTATTTACGATTAATAAAAAAAATCGGCAGACTATACACAGGTTAAAAAAAAGAGAGAGAGACAAATGTACCGAGTGTTTTTGTGATTGATTGAAATTTGATGTCGATCCAGGATTCCAGGTGGTGATTGGTGAAAGGTATTGCTATGACTTGTCCCGTTACTAATCATTCATTTTTATATTGCGGCGGCTTTGAATCATACAACTGTAGTGAAAGTGGTAATTGACTGATTGGATGGCCCTTTTGATACTGATCACCTGATTAATTCTAAGTCAAGATTACAGTTAATTCGAATCGATGTCATTTCACCTTTGTTAAATTTGCCTCTTTTTTTTTCATTTTTCTTGTGTTAAAAGTTAAAACAGAGTTTAATTCCTCCTAATCTAGTGGTTCAAATTTCAAACTTTTGTTAGGATAAAAAATGAACCTTACTCATTGAGTGGACCAAATTAAAAAGAATCCAAAATAAATTTCCACCTGACGCTAGAAGTAATATTTTGGTTAGATATAGCATAGGTTTTAGAGTTTATTTGAGCTAATTGTTACCATTTTATATGGGCAAGCTAGCTAACGGAATGTAAGCGTCTAGGTCTAGCCTTTTGCTAAAAAGTGAGAATTATTACATATTTTAATGTGTTTCTTATTTTTTTTTTATTCAATTCCATCACTTGTTTAAGAATTAAGTGTAGTAAAAAATGAAAATTATTTTGTGCAATAATTGTGATCCATTATGAATGGCTTAACTTGAAAATATTGATAATATATTATAATTAATAAATGCTAGAACTTGCAAATTTTCATCATTGAAATATATATTATATGCACATAGTAAACATCAATATCAAATGTTGAATTTTAAAATTACAAATTATTCTTTATGATTATCAAGATTATCAAATTAATTATTCTTAATTCATCCAATCCAAATTATGGCGTCGAGTAATTAATTAACCCATTGAAATGTCAAATGTGCAATGTTGCCATTCTCAAAGAAAAAAAAAGTGACAAGCATCCTCTTTGTTTATGTCGTGAAGATCTTGAACAATTAAAAAAAAAACAGAGCAATAATTAACATCCAATGAAAAAATAAGCGACTTAAATAATGATGGAAGCTCCAATACAAATGGTATTCCTCAACCATGTTAATTAGCAACAAAAGCAAACAAATTAAGAGGGAGAGAGAGAGAGAGAGAGAGAGAGAACAAACAAAAAAAACATAAATACAAAAAATGATATAAGTACATAAATAGTTTCTAGCAATATCTTTCCAAATTGATTTATTAGGAAATCTAACCTGGGCTAGAACCCGTCTAAGGAGTTCAAAAGACAAAACCTCTTGACAGTTCCAATTGAAAAGTCTAGACATCTAGACCCAATTAAGTGCAACCTCTGTAAAAACCATATATAGCTCGTACGTATTTACCCGAAAAAAAAATACTTGGAAATAATAATTCAAAGAAGTACACAGTATACACGATCTGTAAAGAGAGGGAAAAAGAAAGAAAAAACAAAACATATCTATATTGTGAATTCATCGAATCACTTGCCCTTGCTCAAGTGGTGTGTGTTCATCCCTCGTACCAACCGGTTCATCGACGGGTTGAGCCGCATGCAACTGAATACGCCTTGCCGGATCGGTACTCTCTTCTGATCCTCTAGCGTCGCAACATGTTGATGCTTCTCATTACCAGTCGTCGGTTTTTTCATAAAGAAATTGCTGCCTTTCATGCCTTTCATGCCTTTCAAACCAAGCGGACCATGCTTTTTAGTGTCGTCACTGCCGCCCGCTTTCTTCTCGGTACCTGGAGACGGTGACACAGGGGAGCCATTGAAGATACCCGAAGGTGAATACTTGAATATCGGATCTTTGTTTCGGTTACCAGCGTGACGTCCTTCTGATGCATTTCTGAAAAGAAGCAGATCGCTGAGCCGCCATTTCTTTCTACTTTTATTAGATGAAGATTTACTGGTACCAGTACCAGTACTACTTGTCTCCGTGAGGGGATCAGGTTGCATGGAAGACTTGAAAGAAGCAATTTTCTCATCAAGTAAATTCCCTCTACCGAGCGGAGAAGGCGAGAGTGACCTCGACACTTTCCGTTCATGAGAAGGAGTCACCTTCTCCTCTCTCCCTCGATCAGCCGTGGCCACCATCATTGCGGCAGCAAACGGGTCAAAGTCTGACTTGGCCCTGGTGCGTGGGGACCGCAACGCCCAACTTTTTGTTGACCGAGGGGATGAGTTGGCGCTCATGCTGGTACGTGATTCATCCATGGCCAAAAGTTGGAGCCTAGGTGGCGGCTTGAGAGGCCTTATCTTACCTTCCTCAAAAAGCTCATCAGCGGTCGTCAGGTCGGATTTAGGTGCACTTTCCTCTACCGGCGCATTGAATTCAAACTCAGGAGAGCTGGTTGACTTGTCGCTGTTGGCTAAAGGCGATTTAGGCGTACCGGGTTTCTCTTCCCAATAGAACGGTACCTTTGACGAGGTCGAAAAGGAGCCGCGTGCCATGAAGGTGTCTTCTTCAGATGCGAACTCCGCATAAATGGCAGCGGCTCGGGTCGGGCTAGAAGGAGCACTGCTGTAATGGTTGAAAAAGTCGAATGGGTTGATCGATCGTCTCGGGCTGGTTGTGGTCAGCTCATCGATGAATGGGTTTGATGGCCGGCCTGTTGGGCTCGGTGGTGGGAATTCAAATGGATTGGCGATGCCGTTGGAGTCGGGAGCAGGAAAGTCGAACTCGAACGGGTTAATGGCGGTAGCTGTGGCGGCATGGCGTGGGCTTAATGGTGAGTTTGTGATCAAAGGAGGTTCTTGTTTGACCGGCGCCAACAGCTCCATGCGGCTTGATGTTGATTAAATTCTTCTCTTCGTCTCTCTCTGTCTCTCACCCTAGCTTGTTTTGACGATGATGCTTTTCGTGCGTTGGGGTTTGAAACAGGGCAGAGGGAGAGGAATGTTGGTGAGAGAAAAGAGGTGGGAAACAGGATAAAACTGTCTTAAATGAATTGAAATGCAAACAGTTGGATCAAGGAAAGCAAAGGATGGATAGAAAAAGAAAGAATATAGTTATTTTCATATGAGCCCTTGTGATTTGTAGATGTAACATTTATGTACATAAGTGCGGCGCGTTTATGATGATCCTGCTAAGATTATGATATTCGAATTTTCAAGTGATAATTAGTACAAAAGTAACGGAAGAAGTTGATAACCCAAACATGCAGAGAATGTTGTTTCGAAGGCAAAAGAAAGATATTGACAAAGCATTTTTTTACTAGAGTTAAAATAATAATATATATAGCGTATCAAAAATATATAATTGATGCGCTGCATGAAGCTAAAATTATTTTGTCAATGTACAAAATAGAAAATATGTACCTGATGAATTGCAGGAAGCTAAAATAATTCTGTCAATATATTTACTCGTTAACAAGGAGATTAAAATTTAAATCGTATGATCTGACGAGCAGGGGTGGATCTACTGTAGCACAGAGGGGAGGCAGTCACTCCCCCCTGAATTTCGAGTTTTTGTGGTAATTTATTAGTACCGATTGATTTTGCCCCCTCTTTGAAAATTTTTTGCCCCCAGATGTTTGATTTATAATTCGGGTTAAATTTAGTGTTAAAATCAAAATAAATTTTTTTAATTATGATTGGTAATATTAATTATAAGTTATAGGATTAGAAATTATAAATCAAGGTATTGAAAAATATAAGTCAAAACATTATTTTTTTTTATCGAGTACCCAATTAATTAATAGGTTTAAATCCGATAAGCTATTTAAATCCGATTCGATATTTTTTTGTCCCTCCCTGACGAAAATTCTGGGTCCGCACCTGCTGACGAGTGCATATCCTCTACAACATTGTATTTGATTGAATGAGCTTCCAACTTGGTTAAATAAATTCGGTGCTTATTTGGATTATAAGAGTCCGTTTTAGGATTCATGCCGGGTTTAAAAAAGATATAAATCTCACTCTACACAGTAGGGTACCGCACTGGATTTGAACTTATCTTACTGTATATTTGGACCATAGAATCTTGCCGAGATTTGCGCACGATCCAATTGGACTGTATACAATGAGCTACCTTTTTTATTAATTTTTCTTTGTAACATTTAATGTGAGATCCAATATTGGACCATATAACCTTGTGATCTTTATAATTGGACAGACGGATGGATTTTGACCCGTTCGATTGGTCACGTCATCATGTTCTTTGTTTTCTGTTTATTTTTCTCCACACGTGGTAGGATCCATGCCCTCTGCTTTGTTGGAAAAACAAGGGAAATGTTCGCTAACCGCAAAATTGAGCTTGAAGTTAGGATTTCATTTGCGTTAAGTCAAAAGTTAAAATGAAAATACCAGCTCCCTGTTTTGGAAAAGAACATCAGAGTGCTTGTATTCTCGAGAATATAATAAGTAATGTTGTGGGATCGGCTACAGGTTGTGAAGCATGGTTGTCTTGTTCTCCTAGGCTTAGACTTAATGGCGTGATCCAACTAGATGGGTCAAGATTTCCTCTGGTATAGGACCCAAACTCCGAAAGTAATGACGGATTATACTCATGATATGTAATTATGTGCTTTTGTGTTTTGATCCTCCTTTTGATTTAATTATATTCACATAAATTCTTAAGAATTTAAAGAAGCACATAAATTGAACTTATAATCTTTGTGGTGAGTTTTGAATAGGATCAAAGTTACCCGTTGAACGACAGTAGCTCAATAATATTACATATATTTTATAAACGCTTCGATAAACATTTCTGTCTTTTTCAAATTGAAACCCTTAAAAATATCTATTTAGACTTTTCAAAAAATCATCTATCTACCCTTTCAAATATATTGTAGTTGATTAAAGCATAAAAAAATAGATTCTTTTTTTAAGAAAGAAGCCACCACAAATAAAGAGAAAATTGTACATATATAATTAACAATTATCTAATTAAGGAACGAACTTAAGCTACCACAAATAAACAGTACAAAAAAAATTGCTGTAAGGCGGGTACTAATTCGTGATTGTTTTTATATTGTTTTTGTATGATTTTTTGTTTTTTTTATAATATGTTTCCGTTGCAACGCACGAGCACGATACTAATAAATTTATAGTATATACTGATGTGCGTTATAATACCATAGTATTAGAGACGGAGACATATAGAGTGAATGGCGATCAATTGATCTCTCATTTTTTTTATTGGTATTTATGTATGATTTTTTATATAATTTAGAATAAAAGTATCTTGATTATTGTAAAATTAATCTTTGTTCTCATCATAAAATATTATATGATTGGTCTTCATTCATACTTAACCTTTGTAGTTTGAAAATCTAGCCGCCCTTCATAGCAACATCATTTTGGCATTGATACAAATTTACGTAGTTTAATGATCTACATAATTTTGTATGAATTTTACGATGGTTACCCCCATCTGTCCATTATTCTCACATCTCATTTGTTTAAAATATGTCCATCAAACTCCATTTGTTTAACATTATTAAAAACACTTATTTTCTTCTTCTTCAAATTATGTCGTCAATGATCCTAAATTGGATATGTTCACAAAAATACATGAAGCCGCATAAAGATCTTTAATACGTCTAAGAAGTTAGAAAGCATGTTGCATTCAGCATTCTCATATTTGAAAAACTTCCTAGCTGTGACTTGTGTTTGTATGTAGAATTTTTGTTTGGATAATTATAATTTTTTTCACCTATTTATTTCTCATTTTATTATCCAACTAATTTTCTATTTTAACTATAACTATAACTATTATTTTTAACAACTTTTATTTCTTTCATCTTTCTCCCTTCCTCTTCCACTTTCATTTTCTTCTTTCACCTCCATCTTCTTCTCCCACCTCCATCTTCTTCTCCCACCTCCGCCTCCACCTCCTTCTCCCACCTCTTCCTCTCCCACCTTCGCCTCCCACACCTCACTTCACTTCCGCCTCTACCTCCCTCTCCCACCTCCTCCTCCGTCTCTGTTTTTTCATTGATAAGCTCTCCTCCCTCTCCTATCTCGAAATGGTAAATACAATAAGCTTCCTCTCTCTTACACTTTTGCCTCGATTTTTTTTCTCTATGCCTGCTACTCTCGCTCCAGCGAACATTATGCCGAAGATCATCCGTTACTCCATCCCAATCAAGCACGCCTCTATCAGGAATGAATACTTCAACGTATACGAATGAATACTTCAATGTGTATGAATTAATACTAGAGAACGTCTCTACCAGGTCAGATCTGTCACTGTCGATTATATCAAAATAATTTTGTATATGTATATGCAATTAATCTCTTTCATGTGTATGTTCCCCTTCCTCATAGAGTAGCAAGTTTTGCAAAGAACAAAGTTTTATTAATGGTGAATTAGGCCACTACGTATTAAATAAATAACATAAAAACAAATTTTGAAAAAAAAATAGAGATATATGAATGAATGCTTGCTGTCTTAGATATAAATACTTCAATGTGTATAAATGAATACTTAATATCTTAGGTATGAATACTTGCGTGACAAGATATTAATACTTGTGCAACAGACAACTTGAAAGTATGTCATCATGGATCTCATTTGAAAGATAAAATTGTGTAGAAAACGTTCGTGGTTTTAAATTTGCAAAATTCTTCCCAGATCATCAGAAATATTGGTTAGATTGAAAGGAGAAAAAAAAATCCACCTCTAAAAACGTGTAAAAAATAGATGAGTGATGTGTCTAATTTTTATACTTGCACTTACACAATGAGGATTAGTACTCTCTCGATAAGAGATGAATACTTGTGCAACGAGTAACTTGAAAGTATGTCCTTATGGATCTCATTTGAAAGATAAAATTGTGTAGAAATGTTCGTGATTTTAGATTTGCAAAATTCCCCACAGATTGTCAGAAATATTAGTTAGATTGAATGGAGAAAAAAAAATCACCTCTAAAAATGTGTAAAAGATAGATGAGTGATGTGTCCAGTTTTTACATTTGCATTTGCACGACGAGAATGAATATTTTCTCGATAATGATGAATACTTATACAACGGACAACTCGAAAGTATAACATCATGGATCTCATTTTAAAGGTAAAATTATGTCAAAAACATTCATGGTTTTAGATTTGCAAAATTTCTCACTGATCGTCAGAAATATTGATTAGATTGAACAAAGAAAAAAAATCTTACCTCTAAAAACATCTGTAGTTTTTTTTTTAATACTTGATATATTAGGTATGAATACTTTATCTGTTATAGATGAATATTTAATACATTATAGATAAATACTTGTGCGCGCCAGTTGTAAAATATTTTAAATATTATGTGGTCCCCTATATAGATAGTAGTTATTGAAGTAGTTAGTGACTGGAGGATTAAATGGGGGATTGTTACGGGGGATAGCTAGGTGATTTTTTTTTTTCTTTTGAAAAAAGAAGAAGAAGTGAATTTTGTAAAAGTAGACAAATCAAATTCAAAATAAATACAGAGTGAGGCTACGAGCCTGTGATGCTTTGCAGTGCGCAAATCAGCCGTGCTATGAAATTGTTTATTTGTTTTTAAAATTCAAATAATCAATCCAGATCACGTTCTTTATATAAAAATATATCTTAAACTAAAATTTATTTTTTAATAATTTTTTACCATCTTTTTATAAATGTAGAATATTGCGTGGTTTAAAAATTTTGGACCATACAAAAAAAAGTAAGTAGTGATTTTTTTCTATATTTAAGAAAATCTAAAAAAAGTATATGATTTGACCTCCGAGTAAAAGACAGTTACACGAATTATAGATGACTTCTAACCATAGAGATTATCATTATATCATTCCTCATCTATTTTTTTTTATTAAAAAATCTCGGTACATTGTATATTTTTTAAATGTTATTATGGATTTAATCTACATTTCTCTGTTGAGAAACGAAAACTCGTACTGCTTCACTAAGCTCACAATTTATCACCCCTCATCTCTTAATAAACTTAAAACTAATTTCACAAAATGTAAATTGAATTAACATGAATTTTGTAATTAGGTAGTTGTTGAAAGGTCGTTGATGCTGGCCACAATGATAACACAGTCGCCTTTTATTACTTTCTCATAAACTAATTTATGTGCGCGCGCGCGTTACCAATTGAGCCTTGATTTACATGAATTAAACCCGAAATAATTTGCTAGTGTGAACTATTTATAAATCAGCATTATCGGATTTAACACAGATTACATCAAAATAATACATTTTTCTGACGGTCTTTTTTTTTTATAAAAATATCATTTGTATGGCCGTCGCATTGAACTTTTTCTAATATAACACAGCAATGGAGTTTAAGTTCAACTCGCACCAGACAAATATAACACAGAATATGCTAGCATGCTATGTATAGCATAGAGCCCGTCCGTGTAACGGTTTGGATTTCAAATTTTTAAAATCCTAACGGTCGATCCGAACCGTTCATCTTGTTCTCCATATTAATATGTGTTTGGGGACCAAATTTTACATTTTTTTGAAATTTTTTTACTATTTCTTTAGATTTATTGAAAATCGCTGTTTTCAGCAAATCTGGACCATAAAAAAACAGTGATTTTCAATAAATCTAAAAAAATAATAAAAAAATTCTAAAAAGTATAAAATTTGGTCTCCAAACACATATTAATATGAAAAACAAGATAAACGGTTCGGATCGACCGTTAGAATTTTGAAAAGTCAAAATCTAAAGTGTTACACAGAGGAGCTCTATGCTATACATAGCATGCTAGCATATTTCAATATAACACATAACGGATACTTCGACTGAGAAGGAAATCACCTTTCTGTTAGTTGATTTTATTTAGTACACCTTTATTTTGTCTTATCTTTCGTTTATTTCATTTGGGGACAGCTTAACTCAAGCATCCCATGTATCAGTTATTTCATTTTTACTGCTCTGAGACATACATTGTAACATAACTTGTGTAAAAATTCATTAATCAATCAAACAGAGACCAAGATCTATTTTACTCAAAAAAACTCGTCTTTTTGGGACCAGCTGCTCAGTACAAAAGAGTCGCTCTTGTCACTTGGGTACCATACTTGGGGCACTGCCAAGTAGGCTGCACAAAAAATTTGTAGTCCGTGATTCGATTCGAGTTTGATTTGAAAAAGTTCGTAAAAAATTTGATTTGAAATAGTTCGAAATTAATTCAAACCAAATTCAAACTAGACCTGATTTGTTCGAAATAGATTTGCGAACTATTCTAATTCGAAATTCAAAGTAACATAAACCATTGATTTCGGCTGATAACTTATATTCACTGATGATTTAAAAGTTAAAATATAAGACCGTCCATCCATAAGTCATAACTCGTAAGTCGTAATTCTCGTTCTCAGTTCTAAAATTCTAGACAATTTTCATCTTTCGTTTTCGGCAACTACGATTACTCTTCCTTGTCATAAAAAAATTCGTAAAAAAATTAAAATTGAATTCATAAAAAAAATTGATTTAAAATCAATTCAGACCAAACTCAGGATCATAGTCGCTGGCTCTAATGTCATAGCTAAACTCCCTTGCGTTCCGAGTCCCACCGTATGAATCTGGCCATACTTTGACTTCCCCTTGCTCACTTCACCAAAAGTCTTAAGACTGTCATAAAAGCAGTTCAAACAAAAAGTCTTCTCCTCCTTCAATAACTCGCTCACCAAAAAAAGAAATACCTTTTCTAATATCTATTTAAAGTTAAAAATCCGGTTAAAAGATTTGTAATGCATATTTAAAGTTGAGAGATAAAAAAACAAGTTTAAAAAAAAATGAAAGCCTAATTTTTTTTTTAAATGCAAACTCTCAACTCATTAAATTAAAATTGACAATTAATATTATTTAAGATGAATCCGACTATCTTTTAAATTAAGTTAACAAATGCTCTCGGTGAGACTACATATACCACCGATGCACTTATGTTTGCTTGTAAGCAACCTACTACAATTATCAATATAGACATGAAATATATGACACCAACATGTTTCCTGTTTGAAACTTTGCGTAAAAAAAAGAGTGAGTCTATGGTACTATACACATTATGGATTGGTCCGTAATATGAATCAATATTTTTGTTAGATGTAGTCTGTAATATGAATCAATATTTTTGTTCTCAAAATTCTAACGATTGATTTGAATCGTTCAACATAATTTTCATGTGAATATGCACTTGCAGACCAAATTTTTTATTTTTTTTAGATTTTTTTTACTATTTTTTAAAAAAGGTAGAAAATCACTTGATCTGAAAATTATGGACCATCCAAAAACATTGATTTTCTACCTATTTTTAAAAAAAATTATAAGAAATATAAAATTAAGTATGCAAGTATATATTAATATGAAAATTATATTGAGCGGTTCGGACCAACTAATAAGATTTTAAAAATAAAAATATTAATCGGTATCACGGACTAAATAGTGATATGCATAATATCATAGACTCACTCAAAAATAAACTATATATTGCGGAGCAATCCAAGAAAGATATGTTATTTAATAATAATAATATGACGTGAATACAAATAAGTAGACGGAGGAATCTGTATTAGAGTGCTATCAACATCGTGATGCCACGTATCATCCCGACATCCCCCGTTTCTTTGATTTGATTTTGATGCCAGTTGACTTCTTGAGTTGTGTTTCCATTTTGGCCTTTACAAAGTGCAGCAATTAGCAAGCATCAGATTTTGATTTCACATCAACTAATGTAACTCACTGTTTTCGTTTGAATTCCATCAATTTATTTATTATAGAAAGTGCACGATATCTTTTAGCTTTTAGTTATCTTTTTTTTTTTACAAACTTGGTATAATTGCTAACTGTGATCAGCTAAACTCTTTGGTTTTGTGTTTTGTTGTATTTGATTTTATTCATATACTCTCTGCTGGTACCACTTTACAGTGGTGTAGTTGCTTAGGAGAACGGTTATAATACTATTAGGTCTTACTTGATAGCTGAAATTAGAACTGTAATTTAAGTTTCTGCAATGAAATGGACCTAAGCAGCCTCATTTTCAAAAAAAAAAAAAAAAGTACGAATTTTAAAGAGATATCGTGCATTATCGATTGAATCAAATCAGTTGGTATTATGATTGGACGATCTGGATTCAAACTTAAAACAGTAAAATTATGGTGAGATAAGTAAATGTTGAGCAACAAGAGCTTTCAACATCAGATTTAATGTGCCCAAAGTTCAAGACAAAGAACATTATGAAAAAAAAAAAAATTGGTGAGAGTACATGAAAACTTAATTGGTGATATTAGTAGAGTCGATGATGTTATCTCATAATTCTTTTTTTTTTCTATAAAGGGTTTCTCATAATTCATGTTGAGCAACAATTTCGCTCAATCACAACGAATCACTACAGTCATGTTTAATTGTGGAGTAAAGTTAATAAAAATTAAATTACTTACTTTACCTTATTCTTTAAAATTTATATCTTGTTTGATAGCTTAAGTTGTGGATTAAAATAATTCATATAAAAGAGTAAGTTGTTAGAAAATAAATGCATGTCTATGATAATAAATTCCACGGATGAAGTACGCATGGAGCAAATTAATCCACCTCTTTTGCTCCGAATTAACTTATCTCTTACTCCGTCTTATTTTTATTTTACTCTCCATTTAACTCCTTAAACTTAGAGTAAGGAGTTTACTCTACCTCTTATTCCAAAATAAAATATAACCTAGATTCTTCTGTTAATGGATATGTTGCGGCCATTTTTATTAATATTCCTGAAACAAATGTAAATTTTAAAAATGCCCCTATCCTCAATTTTTTTTTATAAATGCCCTAACCGCCTGGGCTCAGGGCGGCCCAAAATACCCTGTGAGGCGCCACCCCCTGGGGCACCCCATAAGCCAAGTGAGGCGCCACACCCCAGGGCGCCCCATATCTAGTATGATTTAAACCCATTCGTTTTTTGCCTCTGTCACTTCCCGATTTGAGAATTTCTCTCGAGGCGAGAAGCTGAGTGAATAGGTATCTTTTTTAATTATAATAATTAGTCATTACTTTTTAATTATAATAATTAGTCATTACTGTTACAAATTTACTGTTGCAAGTACTGTAGCGTACTGTACATTAACTGTAGAAATTTAATGTTGCACGCATTGTAGCGTACCGTACATTTACTGTTGCACGCACTGTACCGTACTATACATTTACTGTAGCAATTGCTGTACACCTACTATAGAAAAATTGTAATTTTTTTAACTTTTTTTTAATTATTTTTCAATTAGTCATTTATTACTGTACCCATTATTATGTCATGTAATACTTGTAATTTTTTTTTTAAAATGTAGTTTGTTAAAGAAAATATGTTAGTTGCACTGTATGTCAGCAGCAAGCTAGAAAGGGATAAAGATGGCGTGCATTACATGAAAGAAGTCGCATTTGGCTTCGAGATTAATGAAAATACCACATTTGAGGAACTGAAGCAGCTAATATACGAAAAGACATCTGTAAACCCCAACAGGTATGAAATCGAATTGGCTATACGGATTGACAACTCACGTGGGGGGGTAGACCTTACTTTGTTAAGTTTCCAATAACATATGCCAATTTGTGGAGAGTTGTGTATACTCAATTTGTAGCTTGTGGGGTCCCGGTAATAGACATGCATTCGAAGAGGGTTCCCCGAACGAGGGCTGGACCTTCAAGTTCGACTGGGGCTGGACCTTCAGGTTGTGACAATTCGGGTTATGACAACCAGGAGTACCACCAGCACTCCCCTTGTGACAACCAGGGGTACCATCAGCACTCCCCTTGTGACAACCAAGGGTACCACTAGCACTCCCCTTATGACAACCAGGAATATCACCAGCACTCCCCTTATGACAGCCAGAGGTACCACAGCCCCGGTTATGACAACCAGGGGTACCACAACTCCCCAGAAAATACTGAAGAGTTACCACCACCACCCAGACAGACATCCATAATCCCTAGATTTCCAACTATGCCAGAGTCAGGACCGGTACCCATTAATCGAAATGATATTGATGTTGATGTTGATGCTATTGATGCCATATCAGAAAGGAAAATGGAAACGGGGGATGAATACCAAGGGGTTTGGGAAGCTGATGACTTATCAGATGGTGATGCAAATGTACCAGGTTTATCCAGGGCAGAAAAATTCCCGATTACAGGTCGGGGAAGTAAGCATCCAGTCGCCACATTCAACGACACCACAGCTTTCGAAGAGGCAGACATTAGTTTCTTCGGTCCTCGTGTTGAATACAATAAAGAACTTGCCGCAGGGCAAGTTTATACCAACATAGACAAACTTGTAAAGAAAATAAATGAGACTCATGTTCACGGCAACTGGGAATGTATAATACACAAAAAGGACCGAACAAGGTTAGTTGTGCTGTGTACAACTCACCCGCGCTGCGAGTTCCGCCTTTTTGCAACCCCTGCGGGTTCAGGAAAATCATGGATGATTAAGAAGTGTGAACCACTTCATACATGCAAGTCTGCGTCCACAAGGACAGACCATGCGCAGCTGACTGCATCATTAATTGCCGATGCAATTGAGGAGGACATTAAGTTGGATCCAACAATGAGCATCAAGGCGGTGGCTATGACCGTCAGACACAAATACAAATATGTAATCCCAAAATACAACAGGCTATGGAGAGGTCGTGAACTTGCCATCTGCAGGATATTCGGTAGTTAGAAGGATTCATATGGCTATCTAGCACCATTGCTCCAGGCCATGGCAAGTACAAATGTCGGCACCGTATATGAGCAATGGCATGGCTCTTTTTTTGATAAAGACGGAGTACTAATAGAGGGAGCTAAACAATTCAAGGGCATAGCATGGGCTTTTGGTGCTTGTATCCAAGCTGTGCCATACATCAGACCCGTTATCAGCATTGATGCATGCTTCATGTCTGGCCGTTACGAGGGGAGGCTACTCATAGCATGCGCATATGATGCTGAGAACCAGCTGTTGCCTTTGGCGTTTGCAATTGTTCATAAAGAGGACGGCGAGAACTGGGGATTCTTTATGCAGTTTTTAAGAAGACGGGTGATTGGGGAAGGAAAGTTTTTCTATGTGATATCAGACCAGCACAAAGGAATAAAAATATGTTTTTGATCGTGAAGATTACGATTGGTCAACCCGTACTGGCCAGTGTGTGCACAGGTTGTGTATGCAACACGTTGCGGAGAACCTTTCCATGGCAACCGGGGGTGACAAATGGGTTACTAATACATTTAGATGGAATTGCAAAAAGAAAAAGCCGAGAAGAGTGGTAGAGATGACTAGCAGTTTTGCAAAGGTACATGTATTTCAATTGTTTACATATATTATTATATTTTAAGAGAACGATTTTTTCAGTACAATTGTTTACTTACATTATTCTATTTTCTTATTTTTTATGTAGTACATGCCAAAGGCAAAACTCTACCTAATGAAGGTAGGCAAAAATAATCCCCAAGATGTCAACGAAGATCCAGCATACGAGAAAATATATCAATCCCGTGATGGAGGTTGGCGTTGGGGAATTATGACAACCAACGGGTCCGAGTCGCTGAATGCAGTATTCAAGCAGAGACGGATGTTGCCTGTCGCTGCAGTTGTAGAGGACACATTCTACAAGTTAAATGCCTGGTTTCATGAATGGCGTGCTAAGGCCGCAGAATTAATAAGGATGAACCAGTCATTTTCAACAAGGGTGAAGGAAAAACTAAGACGACACAGGGACAAAGGTGCAACTGTGACCGTGATCCCGATGGGTAATGATGGAATAGAATTCGAAGTGCAAAATCTAAATGAGTACGTTCCAACCAGCCGTAAACCAGATGGCACTATGGCGTTTGTCAAGAGGGCTTGCAAGTACGTTGTTAAATTTGGAGATGCCAGGGTGGTAACCTGTATATGCCAAAGACCCCAGCTAAGTCACATACCCTGCAGTAACGTGATGGCGGTATGCCGAGTGAGGAATTACTGTGAAGATCACTATGTTGCTGACATGTACTGTACCGATTACCTTGCTTCCACTTGGGGTGGATCTTTCCATTCTTATCCTGATCAGCATGAGTGGCCTACATATGTCGGTGATAGAATACTCCCTTCAGAAGGATGGATAAGAAAGGGAAGAACGAGACACAAGCGTATTGTAATGACCATGGACGAGATGGGTGGTGGGCGACCGTTGGGAAATCGGGCTCGCTGTTCTGTTTCCGACAGGCGCAGGGCAGGTACGTAGAATTGTACAAAATTTATTTATGTTTTAATTATATTACTAACTGAATTGCATTGTTATATTCAGATGCAATAAACGAACACAACAAAAGAGAAAATGCCAGAGTTGTTGCTGAAGCAACCGGTAGAACACAACCCCCTCCTCCTGTAAGCCAATCATCTAGTAGCCAAGCCTCTACAAGTAATGCTGCACCTGCAGCTCATACCAGTACAATTAGTCGTTTGTTAGGTTTATTGAGACGTCGTGGTAGGGGTAGATAAACTTGCTATTTTGCTTGTGTAAACTTTTTTGTTTATTGTAATATATTTTTTACTGTAGTATTTTGACTATGAGACTGCCGTATTACATCGGTGCGCATTATGTTGACATTATGTTTTATTATTTCATGTTCATGTTGGTATTATGTTGTTTGCACTTTACATTTCTTTATTATAACACAATTTAATAATTCAATTAAAGTTCAACAATATAATTAAAAGCATAACAACTGGTCTCCAAGCAGATTTTATAATAGATTGAATATCTAACGGTTTAGATTTATTGTTTGATCATTACACACTAAAATATAACCCCGGAAGCACCTCGGCCAAAGTGCTTCCGGTAGCCATACACATAATATTTTATTTTTTGACATACACATACACATATACATAAACATTAAACTTTTTTCACAAAATTATTCAAATCAAAATACTAAGATTTCTCTTTTAAAAAAAAAAAAACACACACACACACACATGAGGCGTCCCAGGGTGTGGCGCCTCATAGGGTATTTTGGGCCGCCCTGGGCCCAGGCAGTCAGGACATTTATAAAAAAAAATTGAGGGCAGGGGCATTTTTAAAAAAATTTACATTTGTTTCAGGGATATTAATAAAAAGAGAAATGTTCCTGTACCCCGAGCCACCAAACCCGAGCCCGTCCCCGAACTGGTTTAACTGGGTTTAACCGTCTGCTAATAACAGTAATTTATTAATTTTTCATTAATTAACGAATTGCTGTTTTAACGCATTGCAGTTTTACATTGATTGCTTTAAATGTTAGCTTTGCATGCTTTTATCTTGCGCTTTAATTTTGTGGATAGTTTGTTAGAAACAGTTGTAATCACCAATCCCCAAATTAGTCCCCCAGATTGTTAATGGTCCTCAATTCATTAATTAACTACTTACTTGAATGTACTTTAAAGTACTTTAAAGTACAATTTAAACCCAGTTAGCTCGGGGACGCGATGGGAGATTGGTTTTAATTTTAATTATGCAAATTAACAGCTTTTTATATTTAATAACTAAAAATACAGTCTCCATTTTGAACAAGTAATCCATTAAATGAAGATTTTTCAATGTTTGTAAACACAGGTTTATATGCTTTAAAATATATTTGAAGAATAAATTTTAAAATGTGTTTGTAAACACAGGTTTATATATTTGTAACACATATTTTTTAATTTTTGTAAACACTGGTTTATATGCTTTAAAATGTGTTTGTAAACACAGGTTTATATGCTTTAAAATGTTGTTTTCTTGCTAGTATATATTGGTTTACTTGCACAGGTTTATATGCTTTACACATATGTTTATATGCTTTAAAATATTGTTTTCTTGCCAGTATATATTGGTTTACTTGCATAGGTTTATATGCTTTACACACAGGTTTATATGCTTTAAAATGTTGTTTTCTTGCCAGTATATATTGGTTTACTTGCACAGGTTTATATGCTTTACACATATGTTTATATGCTTTAAAATATTGTTTTCTTGCCAGTATATATTGGTTTACTTGCATAGGTTTATATGCTTTACACACAGGTTTATATGCTTTAAAATGTTGTTTTCTTGCCAATATATATTGGTTTACTTGCATAGGTTTATATGTTTTACACACAGGTTTATATTGTTTTATAAACAATTGTTGTTTCGAAGTAGTAGTTTCATTGTTATTTAATAGAGTTTTACATGCTTAGAAATTGGCATTGTTGGGACAAGTTCTAAATTTATGATTGTTTCGAAATAGTAATTTTATTGTTATTTAACAGAGGTTTGCATGCTTAGAAATTATAATTGTTGGGGTTTTGACTAACATAAAATAATTGATGAGGCTGCTAACAATTGTTGTTTCGAACCAGTAGTTTCATTGTTATTTAATAGAGCTTTGCTTGCTTAGAACTAGTAGTTTTGACTAACATAAAATTCAAAGCTGTAAACATTTTGGTGGGGGGCACGCTCGGGTATTGGTACAAATTTAGAGCTTTAAATTTTATGCTCGGGGACGAATTCGGGGATTCGTTTTTATTTTAAAAAATAAAAAATTAACTCATTTACAATGAAAGTTAAACACTTGAACGTAGTTGTTTAAACATTTTTCTTTATATGTTTAAATTATCCGATTGTTTCACTGCATTTGGTGGTGCCTTTGTTAATTTTTTTAACAGAGCGTTTTTCTCTTCATGCAGCAAAATTATGTATAATAAAGAAAGATTGATACTGTTATTGCGCTGTATAAAGTAAAACTTGATTTTTTTATCGTCAACATTCTAGAAGGTTGGGGGACGCGTGCGGATACTTTGTTTGGGATACAATTATCAGCTTCCTAATAAAAATGGCCGGATATGTTTTGTTATACTTGCAACTTGCAAGCAACAATTATGTTTGTATCTATATAAATTTTATGTTTATTTAATACAATTGGAGTTAATATTTGGACAAATTCACAAACATAATTGACGATTGCAGGCGATTTCACGTGATAGATTTTTTGGAGAGAAAATTAGATCTTGATAGATTTTCATTCATGTTTAATATTTGGCGCGTTGTTCGAGTTTTACAACTAGTTGAAATTTATTTAAAATTATAATGATTGCAAAAAAAATAACTATAAAAAGTAACATATTCTCTTGTAGTTATGATGCATATTCAAGAAAGAAGAAAAAAAAAAGTAAAGAAGAGAATAAATGTGGGTCTTATAAAAATATTTTATTAATAAATTTAAAAGAAAGATATTTTGTTTGATTTTAAAAAAATAGTACAGTTTTTACGATATTTAAAAAAAAATATGTTTAGTGCTGCAAAGCAAAAGTGAACGGCAATATTAATTAAGTGGAATATAAAATTTTATATTTCTTATTCTTGAAAATACGATGATTGCATATGCGATCGCAATCAATTCTTGTACCAACAATTGGGATACCATCATACAGACCGGTTTTAAAATTTGAAAACGCACCGATTTTACGCAACCACGTGTTTGTTAGTCTGAACACAGAATGGGTTGACCCGGGCAGCCGGCCGGGCTGCCATTTTTCCTGGACCGGACT
Source organism: Carex pumila (assembly GCA_033356055.1). Classification (NCBI taxonomy): domain Eukaryota; kingdom Viridiplantae; phylum Streptophyta; class Magnoliopsida; order Poales; family Cyperaceae; genus Carex; species Carex pumila. The sequence continues at coordinate 71,142 of JARJHM010000481.1, read as the reverse complement.
GCAATGACGTCACTAGTTCATGGCACGCGTGTATGGAACTTTTTTTAAATACCCTATAAATTGGATAGGATAGGAAATAGGATAAAGGATGTTTTCATATTCAATTCAAAGATAGCAATTATTTTAGAGTGAGTCTATGGTACTATGCATGTTACGATTTGTTACCGTATTATGGTTTTATATTTTTTTATATTTTTTGAAATTTTTTTACCAAATCTTGTTCTCCATATTAGAATTTAAAAACTCGAATATAGAGTCATAGCACGGTAACAATCCGTAATATGCGTAGTACCATAGACTCACTCATTATTTTAACTTACAAGGACGCAGCCTTGTAAGATGCCTCAGACAAGTAATAACAGAGAGTTCACAGCTTCACCCTCTAACAAGAGAGTAAACCTTATACCAGCTAGCTAAACAACATTTATTATCTTTGAATATGAAAACTCACAAGGACACATCTTAAGTTCAGTTTTATGTTGGTAAAAAGACAGCAAAAAGGTCCGTTCCAAAGCATGGTAATATTTGGTTATTGTATTGATCAAAGTTAAGAAAAAAAATTATATTTTTAAATAAGTTGAATATTATCAATAATTATTTTTGTAACCAGAGACAGATTTAGCTTGAAATAATGGTTCAATTGACCTCTATCTTAAAATAAAAAAATATGCATGATTTTCTTTATAATTTTAAATTAAAATGCCATTACACTAAAATTGACCCCATTTTCCATAAAAAAATATCTCTGTTTGTACATAACCGAATCTTACAGTCAAGTAAATTTTGAACACCAGTTATTATTTATTGAAAACTCTAAAATCTATATAATAAAAAAAAGAAAAATACTAGTAATCATATGAAAAAATTTTATAAGAAAAATACAAACTCACTTGATGATATGACATAATGAAATTTTTTAACAATTTTTATACAGTGTAGATATACCATTAAACAATATTTACTATTAATCAATGCAGGATAATCACTGGGAAGGGAAAGGAAAAGAAAGAGGTTTGCTAATGTAACTGGAGCAAGACTTTCTATGGCAATTAAAAAAAAAATTAAACTGTGCATGGGAACTTTTTTTAAGTGACAAAGAAAATGGTTAAAATAACGAGGTTTTCATTGACTGGTATATAGGAGCCATGTGATCATGACTTCGTTTTCGTTATTATTTTATTTTAAAAATAATAATAAGTTTTATTTGTTACTTTAATCTGCCCGTTCTGCAATAAATATATTAAAATTACAGGAATTATCAACGAATTAATTCGATCGATCTTTGTAAAATTAGATGATCCAAACTGAAAAATACCAACTTTCATAGCAGATACGGATGCATGCCATCTTAAACAAACGCTTGACGTGGTACACTTGAAATAATATAAGACTTGGAAGGCTTTTATTTTTACCCTCTTGACTAATAAAAAAGAGAGCAGATGAACAACTATGTATGATGTGAGCTTCTGTTTTCATAATCAATCTGGAAGTGAACCTCTTAGTTCCTACCAGTACAAGATAATTTTAAATTGAAGTTAAAAAAAAATACATAGAGAAGAAATTTCGGGTTAAGATATAAACAGTGTTGTTTCGAATCTATGAACACGCGAATATAACTCTGTGTGTTATGACACTAAAATAACATTGATAATATATTTACTGAAATTTCTACGTGAAGATTTCATTGAGATCCAATGCTGTTAGTGCCGGATCCAGAATTTTTATCAGGGGAGCAAAAAAATATCGAATCAGATTTAAACCCGTTAACTAATTATGTACTCGATAAAAAATAATGCTTTAATTGATACTTTCTAATATTCGGATTTATAATTTCTGATTCTCTAACTTATAATTCTAATTATCAATCATAATTAACAATAATAATTAAATATGCATCATATGTTTTAACCTGATATGAATTTTAAAACAGACCTATAATTTAAATAGATACCGATATGCATCATATGTTGGGCCTTATAATCAAAATCTAATGTGAGAGGCGATAGCCCAAGGAGAGGCCATGTATTACTTTTGCCTTATCTAACCTATCTTTCAGTGCTAGGGTTAATTATGTGATGTGGGCTGAATCTTCAAAAAGAACTTGCACCAATAAATAGTGTCTTCACAATTTACTTCCCCCATAAAAAATTATTTGCGAAAACACCCTCAAGTATTTTCTCCATCCCACTTTTGGGCCTCGTCGATAGGTTTTCTCGTACCGATCTCTACCATACCGCTAGGCACTAGCCACGTCTCTTCACTCTCCTTTTTCTCTCTCGCTTTCGCTCCGCTTTCCTTTAATGGCGAGCCACGTCACGCCGGTCAGCTGCTCAGCGCTGCCCTCAGGTTCCAGTAATGGTGTGCGCAGAACCGTGGACCCCAAATGTTTCTTCCGAGGTATTACTTCGATTGTCCTTTTTTTTAATCGAAATTCCTCCGGAACTGGTGTGTAGGTTCCATTTCTACTTAATTTTAGTTATAATTATTTGTATCCAAACAGCTACCTTTCAATTAGAACTTAATTTTTAACGAGCTTTTCACTAGTAACTTTGCTAAGAAACAATGTTTAACTATCAGCAGCAGGAACTACTAACCGGGTCAATTCGGTTCTGAAGAATTCACAGAGATTTTGGGGGAATTTATCAGTTTTTTCTAGAAATTTATCAAACTTCCGATGCAATGTTGCCTCAAATGGTTCTACAGATAACAGATTCGATCAATCTACAACAAATAGTGAGATATCAATGTCACCCTATATATGGCCAGATAAGAAGGTTTGTTATTTGTTCGTTTATATTATTATAATTTATAAGCTTATAGTAACTGGTTTTATTATGTTTGCAAAGAGAATAAGGTGTTTTACCAGACATGCGCATCTGCATATAAGCAATTCGAGTCATTTCTATGAGATGTATAATTGATTACTCTAATGCTTTCCCCCCTCCCTCAGAGACCACGTGTGTGTATCCTTGGTGGTGGATTTGGCGGGTTATACACTGCTCTAAGATTGGAATCTCTTTTCTGGCCTGATGATAGGAAACCTCAGGTATAGTTAGCTTTTTAGATAACATAATTTTTTTTCGAATTAAAAGGAAAAATGCCTAATATTCTTTTGTAAATTCTTTTGGTAGAGCATGCTATTGGTTTTATCTTTCCATTTTGTCTTGTTTCATTATTTTACTAAATTATTGCATTATCAGACAATTGTATGTTGTTCTTGATCAATCTGCATCATCCCATAAGACTGTTTATTTTAAGTTTAGATACTTTTCATGATCCTTAAAACAAGATAAACTTGTGACCGCGTTGATTGGTTATGATTTTCTTTATATATGTTATTATAACCGCCCACATACTATTTGATATACAAATATATATCGTATTTACTACATTGAACCTTCTTCCAGGTTGTTTTGGTGGATCAATCTGATAGATTTGTTTTCAAGCCAATGTTGTATGAGCTACTGACAGGCGGTAGAGTACTTGAAATGCCTCTTTTTTCATCCAATTTAGTTTATTAGTGTTGATTAGCTAATCAACATTTCTATTCTTCCATTATTCTTTTGCAGAAGTAGATTCGTGGGAAATAGCCCCGACATTTACAGAACTACTAAAGAATACAAGTGTACTATTTGTGAAAGACAGAGTGAAAATTTTACGCCCTTGTGACCATTTGTACCATGGACGAACAAACAATGGTACATTGAATTCTGCAGGAACAGTTGACCTTGAAAGTGGAACTTCTATTGAATATGATTGGTAATTATTTCTACAAACATCAAAAGCATTTATTCAATTATGTTTGCAAATTGAATTATTGTTTATTTTTTTCTTGGCTGATGTTGCATTGTTTTGAGTGGGCAGCCAGGCTTGTTCTTGCATTAGGAACTGAACCGAAACTTGACGTTGTTCCCGGATCAGCGGAATATGCAATTCCTTTTTCGACCTTGGAAGATGCTCTTGTAAGTCGATTTCAGCAACTATGATTTTGTAATTTCATCTTTTGTAAGAGAAACCTTTTCTGACTAGGATGATTTCGTAATTTGATATTTGCAGAGAGTCGATAAAGAGTTGAAAAGGCTGGAGAGAGGGATTTCTGGTAACGGTTCACTACCTATAGGTGTGGCAATTGTAGGTTGTGGTTATTCCGGGGTTGAACTCGCTGCCACTATCGCTGAAAGATTGCAAAGCAATGGGAAAGTGCAAGCAATTAATGTTCAGATGACGATTTGCCCCAGTGCCCCTCCCGGAAATAGGGAAGCTGCTTTAAAAGTAAGAATCAATACTAGTTTATGAGATGGGCTATTTTACATGGGAATTAAAGCCTCTGTTTTAGTTCGCGCACATATTTTGTGATTTTAAAGTGCAAACCATCGATCCGAACCGTTCAACATGATCTCCATATTAAAATGTGCTTGGAGACCCAATTTTACAATTTTTTTGGAAATGTTTTTACTATTTTTGGATAGGTAGAAAATCACAGTTTTTTTTGGGAAAAACAATGATTTTCTACCTATCTAAAAAAATAGTAAACAATTTTCAAAAAAATGTAAAATTTGGTCTCCAAGCACATTTTAATACGGAGATCATATTGAACGTTTTAGATCGAATGTTTGGACTTCAAAAACAGAGATTTGGGTGTGAATTAAAACCTCTGTTTTAATTCCTATATATCCCTAAATTAGTGGTTAATTTTTTTTTTTTTTTTTAACATTTTAACCTTTTGTGTACCAGGTTCTTGAATCTCGAAATATTGAACTTCTCTTGGGATACTTCGTTAGCTGTATAAAGGAGGTTGGCGGTGCTTCTGACGACAGTTCAACGATAAAACAAAAGAAATATATGTTGGAGCTTCAACCTGCACAGAGAGGACTTCAGAGGCAGTCCTTGGAGGTAGACTTGGTGCTCTGGACAGTGGGGTCCACACCTTTGATCCCTCGGTTACAACCTCCGGATCAACCTTTCGCAATTCCCTTGAATGGTCGGGGTCTAGTGGAGACAGAGGAGACATTACGCGTAAAGGGGCATTCTCGTACTTTTGCAATTGGTGACTCAGCTGCTCTAAGAGACCCATCTGGCAAACTTCTCCCTGCCACTGCTCAGGTTTTATTCTCTTTCTTCCGTCTTCTTTTAATTAATTGATCTTTTAATTAATTGATGGGAGTTTTCCTTGATATGTTCATCCTTTTATTTATTATTAAGCAATGATAATTATTTTTGTTTGTTCAGGTTGCATTTCAGCAAGCTGATTTTGCAGGTTGGAATTTATGGGCAGCAATAAATGACCGTCCTCTTCTACCATTCAGGTTTGTTATTTAGATACTACTTTTTGTAATCCAATTGAATGAAATTTTGATTTTGATAAAAGAAAAAAAGAAAACCAAATCCATTGGTTTGTCTTTCAGGTTCCAGAATTTAGGTGAGATGATGGTACTTGGGAAGAGTGATGCTGCAGTAACACCAAGTTTTATCGAGGGTTTCACCTTAGATGGCCCCATTGGACATGCTGGTAATTCATTTATTCTGATTTTTGTCATTCTTTATTATTTAAACAATTTCCCCATTTCTATTTTTTTTATTTCTCATTTCTGTTTTTTATTTCAGCAAGGAAATTTGCATACCTACTGAGATTACCTACAGACGAACACCGTGTAAAGGTTGGAATCAGCTGGTTTACAAAGACTGCTATTGATTCTGCTGCCTCTTTGCAAAGCTCCATAACAAGTCTTCTCTCTGGAAATTAAATCAATATTTTTAGATCCTATTATGCATAACACTCTTTGGGTTTTCATTATTTTTGTTTTATGTCTACCTGACCGGAGTGCAGATATACCGGTACCTATGTAACATCTCCATAAACAGTTGGTGCAATTTTTTTTTTTTATTACATGCTTGATGTCCAATTACACTTTATTGTATGTAGCACAGAATGTTATTATCTGTCAATTTTTCTGAGGCTAAAGCAAGAAAATATATATTTTAATTGTTTGGTATGGTAATCATTCCAATAAAGTCAGCAGACAGCAAAGTGCGTTATAGATCATTCAGTATAAATCGCTATAATTTGAATAACGCAAGTTTTAGGCTACGGATAGTGTTGCGTCGAACTTATTTTCTGTACTTACAAAGCACAGTTAAGACTTAAGCTGGTGGTGCTTGGTGCTTGGTGCTTTGCTTCATCCAATAATCCTTTCCACCGTGCCTATCATGGTCCCCTCACATGGAAACCATTCACACTTGAATCTCATGTGCTTCATAATTGTGCTCATTCAATTCTTTTATAGTACTTGCCAAAATATCGGGGAAGTAATTAAATAACCAGCATCCATGGCCAAGGAGAAGTCAGTAAACAACCAACCTGACAGGCACGTCTGGATCTTAGTGGTTACCAATTCTTCAATAAAATTATATTCTTTTTGCAGTAATATTTAAATTTAAAAAATATATATGCAGAAAATAACAACTTTCAGCTGTAAATGTACCCATTGCAAATTGCCATTCTGCACCAAATTAAGCTTCTGAAAAGAACACATATCCAACTAACATAACAAACATTCCTTTAGAAAAAAACAGCAATGATTAATTGCTTAAATATAAGCTCTCCAATTTTACCAGGTTGAAATACGCAATATCATGCACAAAGAGAGAACAACAATAATTGCTCAATTGATGATCAATCATTCTTCCTAGAGATGCAGTGATCATTTCAGAATTGATTGAAAATAGAGAAAATGCACAACTTAACCACCTTTCACTCCTTTAGGAAAGCAATTACACGCTCCTGCAGCTCAGTAGTTTTCTCACATGTTGGCTTCATAACATGGAATGCATGTCCTTCTCCTACCGACTCGAACAGCTCGGCCTCACCATCCCATTCACTCTCCTTTAACTTCTCACAGTACCAAACCCTTCTATCCCTCAGAAAATCTTGCTCCACCACACACACCAACACCCTCTTACACACCAAATTTTCACACTCAGTGCATCCTCTGCAAATGGATTTGATACCGGGTCATCCCGCCCAGATGTGCCCGGGTACACAAAGTGCCACACCTCCACATTTTTTGCCCATTGTGCGTCAGGAAGCTCCACCTCAGACCTGATCCACTCTTTGCCTGAAAAATAAGAATGAATCAGAATCATCCCCTTGACAACCATACTGGGCTTGAGCCCCTCAAATCCGGCACGTAATACGATAGTGTGAGCCATGTTGCCACCAGCACTGCAACCTGCCAAGAACACACGGCCAAAATCGGCATGATCGACCAACCACGGCTCAGGAACACTGCCATTGGCATGTGATATTACCCACTTGAAAGCTGCCATTGAGTCATCATAACCTATCGGCAGGGGATACTCTGGTGCCAGGCGGTAATCCACTGAGACAGCTATGATATTGGCATTGGCCACTAAACGATTGAGGTAGTTATGGTTCGATGAATCAGCAGCAGATCCGATCATGAATGCTCCACCATGGTAGTAAACCACGATGGGCAGCTTGTGATTTGAAGGGTTTGTGAGCTTGGGGAGGTAGAGCTGGACCAACAGACCAGTGGAATAGTCGATCACCACATCCTTCGAGGTGACACCGGTCGCCGGGTCGACTGATACAGGGACGGTTTGGCGGGAGAAGTGCTCGATGTGGCCACTCTTGTAAACTGTACCAAGGGGATAGAATTCGAATTGAATTTCGTTGTCAGGACTCAGGATCCATTACTGGAAGAATGAAAGAAAACTGGTGTATTGAAAAAACAGAGGAGGTATATATTGGATTGAAAGAGGAGAATTATTTATAAAAATATTTAAAAAAAATTGAGAGGAAAAGAAAGAGTATCTCTAGTTTTTTATGCATTGAAGGATCGGTGATCTAAACTTTGAATCTGTAAATTTTTTACCTATTATAATTTGTTAGTATTTGCATGATACATGATTTAGGATTTAGGTATTATTAGTTAGGAACATCAAAATTATGGTTTTAAAAATATCAGGCATGGTTCAAAAATACCGGATCTAGTTCTTTTGTCTTTCAAACGCCAAAATTATGGCTTTAAAATATCTGACTTGGTACAAAAACACTGAACCTAGTTACTTCGTCTTCCAAACACACAATTTTTTTTTTTAAATACCAGGCATGGTTTAGAAACAGCGGACCTAGTTCTTTTGCCTTCCAAACACCAAAATTATGATTTCAAAAATACCAGGAATGGTTCAGAAACACTGGACCTAGTTCTTTTGTCTTCTAAACATCAAAATTATGGTTTTAGATATACCAAGCATGGATTTAATTTAGATTTTAATTAGTATGGACTTATGGCAAGATTCAGACAACCTCAACTATTTCAGGCAGAGAGTTCTCAGAAGACTCAGTCAGATTTTCAGGCAGAGACTTCTCCCAAATTTAAGTGGCCAAGGAGTCTTTAACCAGAACTGTGTAGCATTCATACAGAGCCAAAAGAGATGGTCCCTCGACTCAATGATGCCGTCAGCACACAATGCGCATTCATTCAGTAAATTGCAACCTCTTCTAATCAGTACCTATCTGTGAGCAGATTGTCCTGCAACAATACCCAAACAAAAATTCTAACCATCGTAAGTGCTTTTATACTTCCGATGCTCTCCTGATAGAGGAATGTCACCCCTCCGTGGTGCATAATCAAATAAGCCGACCATGTTGTGAACCTCCCCGATGAGGCCCATCGCCAACTATGACACTGGCACTGCTGGTCATACTGTATTGCTGCCATGCAGAATGGTTTCAATGCTCTCAATGATCTGAGAAGGAAAGACAGATCGTTCGTGTCAGTGACATGGGAGATTTGCTGTATACAGTACAAAGTTTGCAGAGCGCCTGACCAAGCTGATGTTCGATCATTCTGAATAACCCAAGCCACTTGACCAATAATGCATTATTCTGAGTCGCAAGGTTGCTTATTCTGAGTCACACGTCCTGTTCCAATCCAGTAAACAATATTTATAGGCTTGCAGATATCATTACCTCTCCAGAGGAAATTGCGTTCTAGTCTGTCAGTTCAAACTTCGAAGGGGTATGGAGTAAACAATTAATATATCTTTAAACCTATGTTTTTCTGAGTCAGCCGTAAACATGACTTTCAAGCTTCGATATATATATATATTTTGCAAACACAAGCTTCAATATTTAAACACCTCTACTCTCAAATAAATCATTGAAATTGTATTCTCGTACATGTCTTTTAAGCGATTTACTCAGTTAACTCATTTGAAGGGGTATGGAGCTCTACCTGATTATATATATCCCAGGAGCTCTATACTTTCATCATATCAACTGACTTCTTATCTCCATGGCCACGACCTTGTTATCATATATCAGGGAAGTAATTAAATAACCAGATTTCATAGCTGGATATGTATATTAATTAAATTACCTAACAGAAAAACTAAAAAATCAGTATAAAAAAGAACTAGCATTTGATCTAGTAAAAAAGACACATGGTCTCTATTTATGATGTTATGGGTTCGAAATCTAGACGAGAAAATCTTTTATTCATTTCTTGTAATAACAAGGGTATTAAATAGTTGGATGGCTTGACCTCCAACTTTACTCCAAAAAAAAAAATCAGTATAAAAACCAACCTGTTTTCTACCAGTATCAAGCTGACATGCACATCTGGACCTTAGAAGTTAGTACTTAATTCTTCAATAAACTTATTTTCTTTTTGCAGTTACATTTAAATTTAAAAAATTGTGCAGAAAATAACAACTGTCAGCTGTAAAATATACCTATTGCAAGGCAAATTAAGCTTCTGAAAAGTACACATATCCAGCTAACATAATAAACATTCCCTTAGAAAAACAGCAGTGATTAATTTCATCTCTATATCACTCCGGTAATTACTAGAATTCAACGGATGAAAGTAAGACATACACTTCTCCCTCTGCCTTTTGTAATTCCACTTCCCTCTCCACCCAGTCGCCTTCAGTACTTCACTGTACATCGGGCCCACGGCCACGATAGTTCAACCAATCTTTTGCCAAAAGATGAACATGTGGAGGTAGATGCAAACAGGAAGTGTCTTAATTGATCTGAGAGGACAGGGACATTAAACTGGACTAGGACCCCAGTTTTTCGGATTTACTTGTACGTCTTTCAATCTGAACTATCTCATATGGTGCATAATTGGAGTTCTAGAATAAGATAATCCAAGTTGAATATATTTTGGGTTTATTAGCTGGACTGCTAGAGATGTCAAGAAGTAAAGATTTGGTTTGACAAAAAAGATTTAAGAGAGACAGTTATACCAACCAAAAGTAAGTAACAGTGAGCACTTAAGGCAGAATTAATATAATATATTCGAATTCCTTTTCCAAAAGGAAAGAAAGAAAAAAAGCACATGTACCTGGCCTTTATTCCAAAACAAAACAAAAAAATGTATCGGACCATGAAATGTTAAAGAAAATGCCTTGCTTAAATATAAGCTCTCCAATATTACCAGGCTGTGAACTTGTAAAACGCAATATCATGCACAAATCATTCTTCCTAGAGATGCAACTGTTCATTTCAGAATTAATTGGAAAATAGAAAAAATGCACAAATGCACAACTAGACCACCATTCACTTATTTAGGAAAGCAATTACACGCTCCTGCAGCTCAGCAGTTTTCTCACATGTTGGCTTCATAACATGGAATGCATGTCCTTCTCCTACCGACTCGAACAGCTCGGCCTCACCATCCCATTCACTCTCCTTCAACTTCTCACAGTACCAAACCCCTCTATCCCTCAGAAAATCGTGCTCTGCCACACACATTAACACCCTCTTACACACCATATTTTTCAAACTCGGTGCACCCTCTGCAAATGGGTTTGATACCGGGTCGTCCAGCCCGGATGTGCCCGGGTACACAAAGTGCCACACCTCCACGGTTTTTTCCCATTGTTCGTCAGGAAGACCTACCTCAGACCCAATCCGTTCTTTGCCCGAAAAATAAGGATGAATCAGAACCATCCCCTTGACAACCACACCGGGCTCAATCCCATCTAATCCAGCACGCAATGCGACAGTGTGAGCCATGTTGCCACCGGCACTGCAACCTGTCAAGAACACACGGCCAAAATCGGCATGATCGACCAACCACGGCTCAGGACCACTTCCACTGGCATGTGATATTACCCACTTGAAACCTGCAATTGAGTCATCGTAACCTATCGGCAGAGGATGCTCTGGCGCGAGGCGGTAATCCACTGAGACAGCTATGATATTGGCATCGGCCACTAAATGGTTGAGGTATTTATGGCTGAATGGATCGGCCGCTGATCCGATCATGAAAGCTCCGCCATGGTAGTAAACCACGACGGGCAGCTTGTTCTCTGAAGGAGTTGTGAGCTTGGGAAGGTATAGCCGGACCCACAGACCAGTGGAAGAGTCAATCACCACATCCTTCGAGGTGACGCCGGTTTCCGGGTCGACTGAGGCGGGGACGGTTTGGCTGGCAAAACGCTCGATGCGGCCACTCTTGTAAACTCTAATAACAGGAAAGAATTCGAATTCAATTTCTTTGTCAGTATCCATTAATAGAAGAATGACAGAAAGCTGGTGTATTGAGAAAACAGAGGAGGTATATAATGGATTGTGGTTGGGAAGAGTTTGGAGTTGGTTGAATGGCTATGATCAGAAGATGTGTCTATAGACAAATGAAATGGGAATTGTTTGGCAAAGTAGGTGCATGATTGGGTGACGGGATTTAATCACGGATCGCTTTACATTAGGGGATGCTTGTTTTCTTTTTAATTAAAGCAAAATAAAAGAACTATAGCTCCTCCAGTCCGTTCGTTTGGAAAGATATAACCACCGCAATTCCGCAAAAAGCACTTGGCCTTTTATTTATTTTTATTTGTGTGTGTGTGAGAGAGAGAGAGAGAGATACCAGAAGATCGCAATAATGACGCTACAGCGAATCGAAAAGTTTCTAGAAACCCAAAAGATGAATTGGACGGGCCTTCTCGGTTTCGAAGGTCGGAACAGACCCCACAGAGGAAACTACGACATCTCAAAGTTATGGGCTTAAGGCCCGGCTAAAATAGAATAAATTAAGCAATATACATTGGGTAATGAGATCAAGGCATCAAACTGCAGATTTTTTTTAGAATTTAAAAAAAAAAATCCAATCTTTGATTTTTTTTTTTTAAATAGATGAAAGAAACTATGTGCAGATTTTTGGGACCGCATTAATACTATGGTTTCAATAATTTTTCGGACGTTAAATTACATCTAAACCACATATTTGCCCGAAAATTATTAGAACCGCACCATTTATGCGGTACCACTAGGGATGAAAATGGAGTGGATAATGCTGATACTATATCCGCATCCGTCAAATAATGAGCGGATACGAATACGAATACGAATAGTAAACAGATATCAAAATTTAAAAACCAAATCCATCTTAAACGGATACAGATACGGAACAGATAGTCTACGGATACGGATTCGAATATGGATATAAAACGAATAATGGTCGGATAATTAAGATATATGAACTTCTAAGATACAAATATTAATTAAAACATTAAATATAAATATTAATGAACTTATAAGAGATGGAAGATAATCTATTCATATAATATATATATATCAAATAAGTATATGGTAACAAAAAATGTTGTGGTGTAGTGGTTTGAAGTTTAGTCTAAAGGCATTGAGATGGGAGGACATGGGTTCAAATCCCACCTATAGCAAATATTTATTCCTCTTTTATATGGGTCCGGCCAAACTATCCGAATCCGGATAATCCGGATATCTGCTCCGTTTAGGACTCCGTATCCGGATCTTTTATGGATTTTCGAAAATTATCTGAATTCGGATAATTCGGATTATATCCGGATACAGAGCGGATATTTGCCGGATAATCCCACTCTGTTTTCACCCCTAGGTACCACCTATTTTTTGATGAAAAAAATGAATTATTCGGTAATTCGGTCCCTTTCTCAAAGATATGATTTTTTTTAGAAAACGTCTAATTGTCCACAGTCTTTTGTCCACCATTTGTCCACAGCTTTGGCTTTCACGAATACTGTAAAATTACTTCTACATGTTGTATAATTATACAATATATCACATAAAATATATCAGTTAGTCACAAAACATTCAGCAACTATTTGAAGTGGCCCCATAATAATTAGAAAAATATTGCAATTTGCACAACAAGACAAAATAAATGTACTTTCAAACTGTACTTTCGAAATTTACAGTTATATAAAGTTATTGGCAGTTAGAGTTAGTTATTAGCGGTTATTGTCAATTAGAGTTAATTATTAGCGTCTGCATGGGTTGAATCTTGTATACTGTAAAATTGAATCTTGTATACTGTAAATTGAATCTTGTATATTGTAAAATTGAATCTTATATACTGTCAAATTGAATCTTGTATACTGTAAAATTGAATCTTCTACGTAGTAAAATTTACAATTGAATCTTGTATACTGTAAAATTGAATCTTCTACGTAGTAAAATTTACAATTGAATCTTGTATACTGTAAAATTGAATCAGCAGAACTGTAAAATTGAATCTTATATACATTAGAGTTTTCAATTGAATCTTGTATACTGTAAAAATTAAATCTTGTATACAGTAGAATTTTCAATTGAAACTTGCATACTGTAAAATATATACTATAAAATTGAATCTTGTATACTGTAAATTTTCAATTGAATATTGTATACTGTAAAATTTTCACATGATACTGTAAATTTTCAATTGAATCTTGCATGCTGTAAATTTTCTAAAACTAAACCATAAAATAAACCATCTATACTGTAAGATAAAATATAACAAATGCTACATTTCAGTTTAAACTACAACATATAAAGAATCATGTATACTGTAAGATAAAATTTTGAATTATGTAAATATAAATTTTGACAACTAAAAACATTCTTAATTAAAATTTTATATATGTTGAACTATTGCTAGAGAAGTAAAATCATCGGATGTGTGCATTTTGCATGAAACAGCTGGTTAGTTGGTGTGACAGTGTGAGACGACAAAAACTGAGAGGAAATTATCTGGACAAGTGACAATACCTAGTAGGCACCAGTGAAACAGTTAGATAAGAGTGAATAAGGTTGTGAACAAATGGCAGACACAACCCAGTGACAGAAATCTTTTCTTTTTTTTTATTTCTAAAAAAAATGTTTTCTCAAAATGCCTCAAAATATTTATTTTCGTTGCTAAATGACTTAATAAAGTTATTCCTAAATTCATCCAAATAATTATACTTTTTGGAATTTTCTCCTTCCGCATACAACATTGAGTTTCAAATTATAAAATATAAAAGACAATTTTATCCTTGCACTCATAAAACTAGATGTCACTCCAAAATTAAAACATCCTTTTAAAATGGATTTATTCTTCCGAACTTAGCGTCTAAAACATCAATATAAATATCAAAACCAAAACACCTCAACTTCATTTGATCAACAACAGCATTTTCTTCGTTTGATCATTTTTTTCGTTGATAATATGTAAAATCTAATGGTTCACGCTTTTTGCCGTTTTGTGAAAAAGTGATGCAATTTATTACGCTTCCATGGGTTGCTTTATTATTATGCGGGGTCCAACTAATGAATGAATTGGTTACTATATTTGTACGATTTTTTATCGAAATTATTGTGTAGGGTTCAACTAATTATAATACTCTCTATCTCATTTTAAAATTTTAATATTTCTTCAGTATATGTTCTTTTTTTTAGGACGTGTCCGAAAAATAGCTCTAGTATATAAACACGATGGTGTATCAAATTTGAGTTAATTTACAATTTGATTGGTAATCCGTCATAAAACTGTTTAAAACTCTTATCTTACAAATTAAATTGTTTGATTGAAGGCTAAATGTTTAAAGAATTCATCCGAATTTGATGCATATGTTTTTAGAAAAACGAAGAACACGTCTAGATTTTAATTTTTTTTGTTTAACTCATATTCTTCAAAATATCAAATACGCTTGAACCTAGAACAATCCTTTATTTAATAATCTTCTTTTATCATTTCTTTTAAAACTTCTACGATTTAAGCTAAATTTATTTTGCTCTTTATTCTTTCATCTTTTTCGTTAATATTTATATTACATGTGGCTACTTTATTATTTGTTTGTCGGGAAGAGAGAAAACATCCGTGTTACCATTTCGATTTGATTCTGTCCCATTATATGCATTTTGTTCTTCCTTTTATCCAGAGCCGGCGCTGATGCTGGGCAGCCAAGGCAATCGCTCTGGGCCCCAAGATATAAGGAATTCTCAAAAAATTTTTTTTTTACATATATTTAAAATAAAAAATTTGTATATATTAAATAAATAAAATATAGAGTTCAAATTTTGAATATATAAAGGATCCAAACATTTATATAGATAGGTATAATCTATTGGCATATTAATAAAAAAATTGTATATATCAGTATTGTAAATAACGGTATGCGCTTGTCGAATGACAGAATACCGTTAAGAGATTAATCGGTATGCGGCCGATCAATCAAAATTATGCGAACAATTTTGTATTTTCATAATTTATTAAAATAATTTATTTAACTCATCAAACTTATCAAATAATTTAATTTACCTTAGTTCTATTATTATAACATGACATTATGCTTAACAATACACACGCACTTTACATCTGTAAGTAACACATTTATTTAATGAAAAATAAATTCGAGAATTAAGCGTTTTCAAATACTAATAATATATTATTTGAAAGACATGAAACATTCCAATATAAAATCATTAAATTTAGTTTGTAATAACAACTTAATTTAATGTATGAACATGCTGTACTAATTGAAAAAAATTACATTAGTAAGTAAGAAAAATATACGATATATAAATAATAGAAGAATTAATGAATTAATTCAAAATGAGTAAGAAGAAAAAATATATAAAAAAATTCAATGTATAGCCAAACACATATAAAACTGCAATATATGATTTATGAAACTTATTATCACATAGTCACAAAAAAAGCAATGTAAAAATAAATAATAATTGGAATAAACGAAAATAAATGAGAATAAACAGACGATCAAATGAGAATAAACGAAATAATTGAAAATAATCGAGAATAATCAGCCGACTTATCAGAAAAATTCACTAATAGACATCTGATAAGAGTTTTCATAACAGTTTGACCATCGTTGACGATTAAACAAGCATATAATCGGTCGTTAAAATTGTTTTTTACAACTCTAGTATATATAAAGAGTCCAAAACTTTCTTCCGCCCCGGATCCCAAATTCTTGAGAACCGGCCTTGCTTATATCCACTTGCTAAACTTCTGGCGAGTACCTAAACAAAGAAATATTACTGGCAGCAAGTTGCTAAGATTTTTAGTGCATTAGTTGGTGACTTGGTGCTTTTCAATTCTTTTCTGGTACTGTTGTACACGTGCACCTGAAGTGTGATGCTTGGCATTGCATGTGAAATTAAATTAAGGCAATTTCTAGCATTAATGATGGTTTTTATTTCTGTAATAGACCGTACCTAAACACAGACAAATTATGAGTTCGGCACTATTTTTCTATTTAGAAATAAGATTTTATAATCTGCTGAAAAGGAAAGGAGTCGGGAGGTTTTCGAAAAATAGACAATACCCAAAAAAAAAATGTAAACATGGGTATATCGCTTGCACCGGATTTCTTTTACGGTAATGTTTACATCATTTATGTTCATATTTACATATTTTTAATTTGTTATCGGGTGCGAAAATTTTCAATTTTTTCAGCGATGGAAGCAATATATTCATATTTACATCGGAAAATGTAATTCTATTTTTGAAAACCTAACCGCTCCTTTTACACACTATCATGCATCTTTTCTTATATTTTTTTTGGGTCAAATTTTAGGTTTCTACCTGTTCATCTAAACTAATATAGGACCATATCAAAAAACTTGTAAACACTATATTACACATCTTTGTTTTTCTTCTTCTTTTTTTTCAAAATTTTTATGTTTCTAATTATGCATCTAAACTAATAAAACTATAGAAGACCAAAACAACAAAACACTAATATGAAGTTTTCCTTCGAAAATCAACCAAACCATCCTCCCAAACCCCTGTTCAAATTTTGCAAATATGAACCCACCATAATAAAAAATTCCTCTCCACAAACCTTCACAAACGGTTGATGAATGCAGCAACAGCTTGCATCTCCTTGGCAGCCTTCTTCCCTAGCGGATCTGAAATGAAATACACATGAATTTCATCTTTGGTTTCATAAACCTCCACCTCTCCATTCCACCCACTGTTCTTCAACCCTTTAACATAGGCCAGCCCTCTCTCCCTGAAAAAATCCCGGCCCGACACTGTCACGAGCACGCGCTCACAACCGAGGTTTCTCAACCCCTCGATCCACGTCAGCGGGTTTACAGCTGGGTGGTCAATACCCATCAACCCACCACACACAAATTTCCAATTTTTCTCGAATGTGTCCCTTATCCACTTATCACCGGGTTCGGTTCCTACTGGGTCCTTCCCCCAGAAATACGGGTTTGATAAAATTAACCCTTTAATCTTAACACCCGATTCGGATTGATCCATTCCAGCCCTTATTGCCGCATCATGTGCAATGTTGCCTCCGGCACTATCTCCACCCAGAAAAACCCTATCTATGTCTCCATGGGCAAGAAGCCATGGTTCAGGCCCAGATCGACAGTTACTCAAAGCCCATTTTACAGCCATCCATGCATCTTCATATGCGGCCGGGAGGTGGTGTTCGGGTGCTAGACGGTAATCAACTGAAACTGCCACCACCTCGGCCTTTGATACTAGCACATTAAGATAGTGGTGATAAAATTTAGAGAAGGCCGATTCGATTACAAATGCACCTCCATGAAAGTAAATCAATACCGGGAATTTGCGGCGTTGCTTCAAGTCAGTTCCAATTGCTTGCTTGGGAAGGTATAATCGTACTGACACGCCTTTTGCTTCATCAATTTTTACATCTTTTGAGTTGACGCCAGTTAATGGGTCTATACCGGGCGGTACCAATGGGATGTCAGGAAGCCGTTCGACACGGCCGCTCTTGTAAAGCTTGACATACGGCGAGAAATCATACTCAAGCTCATCATTGAGTTTTGGATCAACAATCGAGAATGGCTTTTCACGGAATGATTCAATTGAAGGAGATTTTCTCTTAATTTGTGGCAAGTGTTGTTTGTTCTTTGGTTTGTCGATTGGGATTTTGATCGGGGTCTGGCGCAATGGTAGAATAATTACTGAATCCGGTATGGAATCCTTGCTAAAGATGTAGAAGAGTGAGAAGAAGATAAGAATGGAGAGTGCGGTTTTGATGAAGATAGAGAAAGAGGAAAGCTCTCTTATGAGTTTATCCATACTTGATTTGAATTTGATCTGTCGCCTCAGTACCATATGTTCAAAAATCTAACCTAATACAATAGATGGAACTGAATCGATGGGGTTTTAGTTACAGTCTAATTGGGGAACGAATGACGTGTGCTAGTAGAAGCATCGGATGTGAAACCTAATGAAATGAAGAATATTGGGTGAAAGAGAGAAAAAGCGGTGTTGAGAGAGAGATATGATGAGTGTAGTGAGTGCCTGAGTGGGATGGAGGTCTTGGAGCGGGGCTGCATGATGCCGACTGCCAGGAATTCATATCACCTGAGGTAACTCAAATTTTGAGTTTGGATGGGCACCGTTCGAGTTGCTTTTGTACGAATAGTGAAGGCACCGATTGATTCAGATTGTGATCAGACGGTCCGGATTCAAACTCAAAATTTGAGTTACTTTATTAAATCCGAACTCGATTGCGTGGGCATAAGGTTGATCCCGGCCTCCCGGGTTTTGTTGCTTTATGCAAATCATAAATAATGTGAATATTTTATGGAATATCAGTTTCTCACCGGCACCGCTAAACAATTTTTAGTTAACTTTTATTTAAAATTTGAAATACAATAACCAAGATTATTTTAGTGTGATATTCAAAGAATGCATGCAGAATATCAAACGATATTTAAATAGATATTAACATTTCTATTAACATCTATATTAACAAATTTCTTATTTTTAATTATTTTAACTAAATTAAAAAATATTGTCTGACCCATTATTGTATTTGTATATAAGCGGACTAACAAACGGGCAGCATGTTTGTTGATCAACTTAGTATCATTGTTTACTGGTTGGATATTAATTTAACAAACTTTAATTATGAAAATTGGAAAACCATATGTTACCTGATATTCAACGCCAGGTGGCATTTCTTAGAGTTTGTGCGGCATGAACACTAAAAAGTTAGACCTGAACGATCCGTATTTTCATCTACCAAATAAATTGACGACCTAAATATTTGCAATTTCGAGAAGCTAGTTGAAGTGCTTTGATTTTATTCTATATTAAAAATATCATATTTATCAAATTTTAGAAAAAAAAAATTTATGATTATTTACATGTAACTTATATTTCAAATTTAGTACAATTGAAAATTAATTTATATATTGTTCATTCTTATCTTTTGAAAAAAGATAAGATACTGATAAAAATTAATTTAGTAAAAAAAAGTGTGGACTAGCAACAGGAAGACTCCTCTCTTTTTATTTCTTGTTCATATGCTAGACTGGTATGAATATGGATAGGCCAATTTTATATATTGTCCATCCGACACTTGACCAATTTTGAGGATCTGAATCATCTGATGGATTTTGCTTGTTTATGTTAAGAAATTTGGAGATATTCTACTACAGATGTGGTCTCCTGAAGACTCTCAGATTGTGCTGGCAAGTCTCAGAAGATAGAGCTGATGAAAATGCCTAAGTGGAACTACTTTTTACTTAATTTTGTGCTGAGCACGGTTGGAATAGAGCTCTGTTGCTCTCTTATTTTGAGTTGGTTTACTGATGTTACTGATACCGACAGCCCTTTTGTTATATGGGAGAGGGTTATATCTAGGTATGGGAATAAGGATAATAATCTAGGGAATTTCAAGGTACCATGCATGATATGGTCAGGCAGTGTGCCTTTGAAAATTTTGTGGAATGATAGCTAGCTAATTAAAACTGGTAGTCTGTATGTAACTTAACAGATTGATTTAAAATAAAACGGGCTCTTTGGGTCTTTTTTTTTTCTAAAATAAATAAAAAATTATTCATCCGAAACTGTGGACACTGTATATTTGCGCTCATTTCCTTAGGTTGAAATTGAGGGCAATTACATGTAAGCTGGTGGATTTAAATGCATTAATTTCCTTATTTTCTTTTGTGCAGCCTACAATGATATTTGGTCAAATTGAGGGTAAGTTCAACATTTTGACAAATCAGACTGTTGAAATTGCATTTCTTGCAAAAGAAATATGAAAAATCAACGAGGTCCGACATCCCACCGAAATTTATATTTTTACCATTAAAAACGATAAATAAATAAAAATCACAAAATCTGAAATTTTTTATTTTTAAAACGGACGCAACGTAAAACTGTAGTTATAAATTGGATGGCTGCAGCTTCACGTTGAATCCACCAACTTTTCTTCATTAACTTTGACCACTCAAATAGTTTGATTGAATATTATTGGACCAAAAAAATGTGGGGCTCACCATAAATTGGTTTTTATGTGAGCTGGAGAAAAAAAAAATTGGTGGACTCAATCTGAAGTTGCAGCCATCACAATTCTAATTGCAATTTCAGGTAGTGTCTGTGTTAAAAATAAAATTATGATAAAATTGTGGTTTTTTAGTAATTTTTTAAACGGCGAAAATAAAAATTTTGGGACATCCCACCATCGTTTTCGGAAAGGGCAGTGCTATCTCTGTTGATAAATCGGAGAAAAATAATAGAATATTTAGAATGGAACAAACAACACAATTGTAAATTTTTTCTTAATTTAATGAATCAATAGTGGCGTTTTGCCTGTTGCTACAGAAAAATATTACATTTTTTATACCGTGATCAGATTCGAATCGAGGAGAATTTGGTCATTTGATGAAGGAGACGGTTCTCAAGAGTGGGCTCGAATTTTGGAGAGAGAGATGCGGTCCAAAATTGTGTATAAATAACAAAGTGGTAGTGTAGTTGTAGTGACCTTTGGGCTTTTCTTTATTTGTTAAGTTTTTATTGTTAAGTTTTTATTTTGTTAAACTGGGCTGAGAATTTGTTCATTGGCAGAGTTAATTTTGGGGATGTTTGAGCTGCGTAATAGCATCAATGATCCAACCGTCACAATTCACAATTTTTATTTTCACTTGGTGGCGAAGTGTCCGTGTCCGTGTGTCTTTCCGTACGGCCGTATCTAATTATTTTTTATTTTTTCTCCACTCTTTTTAGATAAATTCCCAGTGTGTCCACATAAAGTTTTAAAATAGTTAATTTTTTCATCAAAATATCATAATATCATAAAATAGTCAATTATCATAATATCATAATAGTCATTTTTTAATTATTTAATTATTTTTATAATTTGAATTGACAAATGTGTCCTTTAATTTTTACATGAAAATGTCATTTGCTTCTAATTATTTTTTTTCTTCTCTTTTAATTTGCAGATGATGCGCTTCTCATCCGACACCTGAAGAAATAAAACCAAAAGAGAAAGGGTTAATTTCTCATATACCCTCAAAGAATTATTCAATTTCTTATTTACCCTCTACTCTTCATTATATTTAATATGCCCTTTAACTTTTTCTTTTATTTCTTATTTACCCAGTACATAATAATTCTGAATTTAACTATAATTAAATCTCTGAATAAAATAATAAAAGACAACAATACCCCTTTATAAATTCTTGTTAAGAATTTGATCGATCTATAAGAGCATCTAAATCTATGAAACTCATGAAGTTTCTAAATAACTGTTAACTAATTTTTAGAAATTTTGTCTCTGAAAGTTTCTAAACTCCCACATCCTTGAAACTAAAATTAGAGTTTCTTAATTGCTACATCAGCAAATAAATTACAAGAAAAAATAATTTTAGCGAATTATTTGGCCACGTCAGAATTTATAAACGGTTTCTTATTAAGAAACTTTAGAGCAAAGTTGCTAAATAAGAAACTCATTTACATTCTTGAAATTGATTTAAAAATTATCATATTATATTAGAAACTCAAATAATTTCACAGATGTAGATGCTTTAATTGACAGCACCAGTCTGACTCAAGGTGCCCTCAGATGGAACCACGAAGCTTGATTCTTATTTTTTATTTTTATTTTTGGCTTAAGCTCGTATTGATTTGTTTTGAGTTCGTGTGAGTGTCCCTATTATGGATTGCTTGGTGTTTGATGAAATGCCTAGAAGAGCCTCTTCTGCTAGGTTTACGGAAATCAATTTGGTGCTTCTCTTTTTCCATGGATTAACTATTACAGTTGTCAAACAAGATGGTAATTAATGTCCTGAGTATTTTGTTGGTACTCTGATACGCATTTCTATTTGTGCTTGCAAGCAATGGCAGATTTATAGATTTCCTTGAGAAATTTTGTAGTTTCACTTCAAATTATCTTAATGAAATGGTTTTATATTTTGGTTAATATAATAGTTCGAGTACGACATAAAAATTAAATAAGCTTCTCCCTTTACATTTTTATATCGGTCTCTCTAATTTCCCAAAAATGATCCAGCTAACATAACCATTACTGTTTATTCCTAAATTCGATGAACCGAGCAGTAAACAAGAACCTTTAGAGATATAATTACTAGATTGGGAAACTACACAGCTTAATTATAGTTGGAGCATTTGAGTTGACCGAGATACATAGTACCAGTACCAGATTGGAAAGGATATGGATTTGGTTTTTTCTTATAGTTGGAGCATTTGAGTTGACTGAGATATATAGAATCACCTTTTCTTTTAGGCATTTCATCAAATACTACATAGCTTATAAATGGAGACTCTCACACGCACTCAAAACAAATAAAGATCTGAAACTAGCAGCCAATCAAAGGCCGGCCAAAGGGAGTACTGGAGCCAAGAATGATAGAAATATTAGAGTCGAGTTTGGTAGTTTCATCCGAGGACACCCGTGTGAGACGCTGCTGTTACCAATCAAATTCTTAACATAAATTCAAAAAAGGGTATTTCTATCTTTTTATTATTATATTCAGAGGTTTAATTATGATTAAATTTAGAATTATTGTGTAGTGGACAAATAAGAAATAAAAAAAGAAGTTTAAGGCTGAAGGGCATATTAAATAAAATAAAGAGTGGAGGGGTAAATAAAAAATTGAAGAACTATTTGAGGATACATGAGAAATTAACCCAAAAACACCATCTAAGAAGGAAACAAAAAATAAAATCTGCACCACTGAACCTAATTAGGCACTGATCCTAATTAGTAAGAAACAAACAAAGAATAAAATCTGCACCAGTAAAGGAAACAAACAATGAAAGTGTCATTTCATATTATTGTCTTTCTCAAGAAGAAATGGTTCTGATGAAGT
Source organism: Carex pumila (assembly GCA_033356055.1). Classification (NCBI taxonomy): domain Eukaryota; kingdom Viridiplantae; phylum Streptophyta; class Magnoliopsida; order Poales; family Cyperaceae; genus Carex; species Carex pumila. Next base: position 47,732 of record JARJHM010000481.1, on the reverse strand, counting down.
GAAGATCAATTCAATTTTGTTATTTACACGCTGAAGCCTGAATGGTCCGAATTACTAACACATGTTGTTGACAAAAGGAAAAAGAAAAGTCAGATTCGAAATCCCGATGTCTAAACCCTGAAGTCCTAGGTGGAATAGCTAGTTCTCCGTTTCTCCGTAATAGCATCAATTGGTTGGTGTTTTTCGTTAGTTTTATTTCAGGTGTTGGGAGGAGAGCATCCTGTGCAAAAGAGGAGGAAGAGAATTAGAAGTAAAGAACACTTCAATTTAAATTAAAGGAACATATTAGTCAAATTGTAATTCAATAATTAAAGAAAGATAGAAGAAAACAGTGTTTTAAAATACGATTTTGTTCATGGATATGAAAAGTTTTGTTATCAACATCCTTAGGTATTTATGCTGTTTTAGAGTGTGTTATATCCTTGATATATATGCGCTTATTGTGCCTGCTTGCATCTTGCTATGTTTGACCATTTATGCATCTTTCATATTCTATTTACTGCATTTTGGTATGTATTTGGGATATTATCAAACACCATGGATTAGGCACTATGCTTTTTTTAATGGGGTCTGTGTAATTTACCAGTTTCAAATATATGAAACGGGCTCATGCCTTTTAAAAAAAATAAAAAGATATGGAAAGTCACTGCATACAATATATGCAAATTTATATGTAAAAGTACATATACAATTTTACTATGTATTGTTAAAGAAATATAGACAAATTAACACACAAGAGTTGTCTAGCATTTATGCCTCCAACCTTAGAAAAAAAATGTTGTCTAGCCTAATAATTTATACTCTTTATTATATTTTAATTTCTTTGAATGCAAAATAATTTATGGACATTTTTCAAATTTGTATGAACTGGACATTCAAAACCGCATGAACTTGACTGCATGAAATTTTGTATGCAGAAGGCCAATTTAAAAGCACAACAGGAAAAAAAAAAGTAAAGTTAAAATGTGAAAATTTCGGATATTATGATATTTTGATTAGAAAATTGGTTATTTCAAAAGTTTGTACGAGCATAGAGACGAATACAGTAAGTTATAATGGGAGTCATTAATTTTCAAAAAAACTGTACTTAGATAAAAAAAAAAAATATGTAGTTCAGATTTTATCGAATACTGTAAAATTAATCCTTATTTGTACCAATAAAATTTTATATGTGACATCTATGTTTGACCCTACAGCTGAAAAATCTAACTCCGATGAGCCCACTAAATTTTCCATTTTTATTATTTCAAAGACATGTTGTGACGGTTGGACTAACTGAAATTTCAAAATTAAATTTCTGAAAACAAATTGAACCATTAATCTTAAATTTCATCACAGTTGAAGATAATGTGTGCGTCAAAACAATTTTTACTTTTTTGTGCTCGTTCTTACATCAATAAATTTTGGAGTCCATCACGTAAATTTGTTATTTGAGCATTGGCTATGGGACATCATGCCTCTGTTAATATGAATTTGGAGATGCCTTCCAAAAATTTTTCAAAAAAGAAAAAAAAAAGAAAAAAATAGAACAAGAAGATCACTTTCAAGGACGATTGATAAATGAAATTACATATTCCATCTCTTTCAAAGACTTCTCAGAATCCGGCTTGGAAAGATAATACACATGATCCTCCCCCATTGTTTCATACATCTCCGCCGTGCCGTTCCAGCCGCTCTTCTTCAGCCCCTCAACATACGCTACGCCTCTCGCTCTGAACAAATCCAGTTCCGACACCGTCACAAGCACGTGGTCACACGCGAGTTGCTGCTTCCATTCCTCCAGTGAAGATAGAGGGTTGACGTACGGGTGATCAATCCCGTATTTCTCCCCGCATACGAACCCCCATGTGCTCTCCATGCGCCACCTCACTGCCGCGTCTCTCTTCTCCTTTCCCACCGGCTCCTTCCCCCAAAAGTACGGGTTCATCAGTACCAGCCCTTTGATTCTTACTCCATCATCCAATCCCTCTCTCCCGGCTAGCATAACCGTGTTATGTGCTATGTTCCCGCCAGCGCTCTCACCGGCTACAAATATCCGGCTTAAATCACCGTGCTCTAGTAAGTATTTCTCTGGGCCGGATTTGGCGTTCGCCACAACCCATTTAACCGCCTCGTAGGAATCATCATAAGCAATTGGAAGCCGGTGCTCTGGCGCTAACCGGTAGTCAACCGAGACAATCAGAATACTTCCATTGAGGGCTAATGTTTTAAGGTATTTCTGGTACACCGGCGCGAACGCCGACTGAATGACAAAAGCACCGCCATGGATGTAGATTAATATCGGGAGTTTCTCTTTGCTCATGGTACCGTTGGTGAAATCGGGCACGTAAAGACGGGCAGCAAGGCCGGTTTTTTCATTGATGATGACATCTTTGGAAACAGTTCCTGGAATTGGAAAGGCAGAGGCAGGGACCACAACGGTGCCATAGTGGCGTTCGACACGACCGCTCTTGTATAAACTGACGAAGGGAGGGAAGTCATACTCCAGCTCTGTGTCGAGCTTCGAAGAAAATTCGACAAAATTCAAATCACCTGACCAGGAATTGATCTCATCCTTGGCAAAAAGATAAAGCAGAGTTAATAAAAGGACAAGAGGGATATATTTTTTAAAAATTGGCGAGGCACAGATAGAATTCGGCCCTGATCTGGAGGGATTCACCATTATTTATCTTTGAAGTGGAGAAGAGAGTTCTGGCTTAAATTTGTGAAGAAAGGCATTGGATCGGTAGAACAAGGGATATGTTGACCTGGTTGTATCGTTCGACGTGCGAGGATGGTATTCGTTCCTCTATTTTAGTTTGAAAATTTATTCTCGGATGGAGAAGTAGTGTCTGTATTAAATTATTCATTCATTGTTTATTTGTTTGCACGTTGACTTCTTCTCAGTTCTCGGAGAAGATAATTAAAGCTTGATTATGATCCTTTTTGAATTTTCATAATAAGATAAGTGAGAAATAGTATTTCCGGACTTGAACAGGCCCATATATTTTCAAGCCCGTAAAAATATCAAACCGAAATTACATTCCATCGCATGGACAATAGCGTTACACCTCTACTTGTTTCTTTCTTGTCCATTGTGCATATAGAAAGGTTCAGACCGGATCTAACTTCCTTTTTTGCTTTCTCCTTTTTAAAAGAAAAATATATCATGTGACCCAAAATGTAAGAAGACATAAATACATAATCTAGCTTGTAATAATTTATCTTGCACATCCAGCATTACAATTTCAAACAATTATGGAAATGTGTACAAAAGTAATTTCAAGCCCATAAAATATCAGCCCAAAATTACACTCTTATCGCATGGACTATAGTGTTACACCTCTCCTTGTTTCTTTTTCCGGACGTAAATTCTTTCTTTGAAAGGACTACCAGTGCCGCACGATCCTCCCAATTCATCGATCCATCCTCACAAAATCAGAAAATATCACGAGATCTTTCTCTTTCTCGTTATTCTTGGAGTACAAGTTTTTCGCGTTTCCACTGTCCACACCCCCAGTCGGACCAGTCCGGATCTTCTGTGGTCTCCGGCTCAGGTGGAATGCACGGGTCCTTTGATATTCGTGCCAAAGCAGATCGAACGGTCCTGATCTAAACTCAAAATTTGAGTTACCTTAGGTTATATGAATTCGAGTCGAATTATCTCAGTTGTTTTTAGTAACGACAGACTCCATTCTTTATCCCCTCTCCCTCCCTTCACAGGCCTACCACTCTCTTGGGAAACAAGTCCCAAAAGCACAACTGCTAGAGTGCGGCGCCGTCGGAATGGAGAGAGTGGCGTTGCTCCGCTCCTTATCGTGCTCCACCACGGTCGCTTGCCGCAGTCTTCTTCTGCGGGCCAAGCCGAGGTCTCGTCTCTTCTTCTCCTCCTCTTCTAGCCTGAGCCTCCGTGCATCCCAGCGTAACGTGTCTCGCGCCTTATCATCCTCCAGCAGCCTGCGTCGATGGACCTTAGGCGCTGTTCGTTCGGCTGGCGTCAGAAGGCGTTTCTATCTTTCACCCCGTGCCATATCCACCTCACCTTCTCCTACATCTCATGGTAATATTGAAATGCTATGGTTTAATTGTTTAAGTATCATTTTGTTACTGTTTTATCTGTGATGAAGTTTTAAATAATTTGGCGATGAAGTCAAACCTTGGCTTGATATTGTAAATTTGAGTGATAATTATAATTCTAGTGGAGTCACTTACCACAAAGTAATAAAATTATACATTTTGCAACAACTTAATTATAAGAATATGCTTACATTTTATAGCTGTTGATTGCTTCACAAATGGTGGTACGATAAGCTTTCCCAATGTAGACTTTTATATTTTTAGGTAGATAACACCAAATTAGGAGTCTAACCAGGGATTCCTTTTTTTTTTTGTTTGTTGTTTTTACTTTTGTTTATGTATTTACCAATAATGTTTCAGCCTAGGTTTATGTCTAGTTGCTAATTTTAATTCATGACTTTCCTATATAAAGAACAGTTGATGAAAGAGAGATATCTGACATGTCTATTCAATTTTGATGCTTGCAGATACAGATGGATATGATTTTGCCGAAAAGTATGGATTCGAGAAGATCAGTGAGCAAACAATTGAAGAGTGTAAATCAACTGCTGTGCTTTACAAGCACAAGAAGACTGGCGCAGAAGTCATGTCAGTAGTAAATGATGATGAGAATAAGGTTTTTGGCATTGTGTTTAGAACTCCTCCGTAAGTCCCTCTGTCCATGTAATTGTTTTTTGTTTGTTTGTAAATTTTCTTTCGAAATCATTTCATGAATTCAATTGTTGTTTGACAACAAAATTATCACCGGCCACTTGTAAATGGACCGTACAGTGATATTCTGCTCCCAAGTTTGTAAACCGAAGTAATTTGGGAGCAAGGGACGGCAGAGGGGAGAAAAAGGCATATTAACCTTGTTCTCAGGTTCAAATTTCAGAAGGCAAATGTAAGTTAATGGATTAGAATGGGGACAGTTTCTCTATTAATTTCTTCAAGATTTCTTCCCTTTCAATTTTGAGAGTAGTACAGACTTACCCTCTCATCCAATTCCTTCATTTCCCTTCCCTTCCCTTTAGGCCATGCTCCAAACAAGCGGAGTGGAGGGGAGAGGGGCAGCATAAAAAGTTTACCTCCTGTATGCCCCGATTTGAGGGTTACAAAATTTGAATAGTTTGTACATAGAGTTCACCTCCTCTCCCCTCCTTCTCCCCCTCAAAATATAATGTTCTGGAGCAAGTAAACAAGGGTTGGGCAGGTCTAGTCACCCCTCCCCTCCCCTTCTCTTATGTGCCCTCTTCTGGATTACAGGGTTACTTTCCTTTCCTTTTCTCCCGAACTCAGGAGCACACCCTAATATTGCTTTGCATATGACATAATGTACTGCTAATAATATATATGCTTCTGGACAAACATTTTTCTTATAATGAGTTTGCAAAATGAGAATTGTTTGAGCTGGAATTTCATGGTGATCTTGTGAACTGACAGGAAAAATTCAACTGGCATCCCTCACATCCTTGAGCACAGTGTTCTGTGTGGATCGAGAAAGTACCCTCTGAAAGAACCATTTGTGGAACTATTAAAAGGAAGCTTGCACACTTTTCTTAACGCATTTACTTATCCAGACCGGACTTGCTATCCTGTTGCCTCGACAAACACCAAAGTATGTATCTCCTTACTTCTTATGTTGTTTATCTCCTAATAGGTTCTGGTACCATTTTGTGAGTATACTAAATAAATTGCTCTATCTTATGATATATTTTTCAGGATTTCTATAATTTAGTTGATGTATATCTGGATGCTGTGTTATTTCCCAAATGTGTCGAGGATTTCCAAACTTTTCAACAGGAAGGATGGCATTATGAACTTGATAAACCTGATGAAGAGATATCCTATAAAGGTCGGAATTCGTATTTTTCATTATGTTTTCAACTATATTTATTTTTCAAGTAATTGTTGGCTGGTTTGGTTGATGATCCCAATAAAGATTCTTTTCTTTCTTTCCTTTTTGTTTTTTTTAGCGAGGGGTTTCTATTTGGGAGAGAAGCTCCCTTGGTACCTTTTTAGGCACCATTGTGTTTTTAAGCCATGAATCTTGTTCATTTCAATGTTTTTTCAACTATATTGGTTTTAAGTAGTTGGGAGCTGGTTTTGGTTTATGATCCCAATCAGGTTTCTTTTTCATTTGTTTTTCCATTTTGTGGGGTTGCCATTTTTGCGGAGAAGCTGCCTTGGTACCTTTCTTACCATTATATTAAAAAAAGTTTGTTGCAGGTGTGGTTTTTAATGAAATGAAAGGAGTGTACTCTCAACCCGATAACGTCCTTGGAAGGGTCTGTCAGCAGGTAATTCAGTTACTATGGTTATTTTCTTTTCTCGCCAATGACCAACATACTAGTTGAAAGCCCAAACCATGATTACTGACAGTAACAAGAAATGTTTTTCGAATGATAGAGTTTTTTATTTTTTTCAGGCAGTATTTCCTGAAAACGCTTATGGTGTAGACAGTGGCGGTGATCCAAAGGAGATACCAAAACTCACATTTGAAGAATTCAAGGTTTGTTTGGTGATAACTTTTCTTTATCCATTTGTTTGAAAAATATTTTTGTGGGACATGGATATAGATGGATCAGTCCTAGTTCCAAATAATTATCTCTTTTGGGGTACATGGGATTGATGCATAAGATATTTTTGAATGATTGAATTGATTTAATCATAATCATATTTTGTTTAATGTAAATTCACTGATTTTCTGCAGGAGTTTCACCAAAAGTACTATCATCCTAGTAATGCAAGAATATGGTTTTATGGGGATGATGATCCAGTGGAGCGATTACGTATCTTAAGTGGTAATGTACTTTTTTTTGTGCTTTAACTTTACTGTAGATGCCTAGCTAACTATTATATAATTTGATGGGTTTTTTGTTATTACTTCTCTAGAATACCTTGATCAATTTGAAGCTAGCTTTGCTTGTAATGAATCAAAAGTTTTCCCACAGAAGCTGTTCAAAGAGCCTGTTAGGATAGTGGAGAAATATCCGGCAAGTGAAGGGGCTGATTTGGAAAAGAAGCACATGGTATGCCTCAATTGGCTTCTATCGGAGAAACCTCTCGACATAGAAACTGAATTAACACTGGGCTTTCTTAATCATCTCCTACTTGGCACCCCAGCATCTCCCCTTAGGAAAATTCTCCTTGAAAGCGGCTTGGGAGATGCGATTGTTGGAGGTGGATTGGAAGATGAGTTGCTTCAACCCCAGTTCAGTATAGGTCTGAAAGGTGTCTCAAAAGATGACATTAAAAAGGTCGAAGAATTGGTTATGAAAACTCTGAAAGATTTAGCAGAGGAAGGTTTCACCTCTGAAGCAGTTGAGGCATCGATGAATACTATTGAGTTTGCTCTCCGGGAGAATAACACTGGATCATTTCCTCGTGGTTTATCTCTAATGCTTCGTTCAATTGTATGAATTTTTTTTTATCTTCAATGCATGGTTTTGGGTTTTATTGTGATAACACTGGTTACTTTTACTACAAGGGCTACAATATTTGATGTAGTTTTTCATTTTATCAGTTGCCTGTTATCTTTATTTATTTGCAAATATTTCAGGGCAAATGGATTTATGATTTGGATCCCTTCGAGCCTCTAAAATATCAAGAACCATTGCAAAATTTGAAAGCACGTGTTGCAGAGGAAGGATCGAAAGCTGTTTTCTCACCGCTTATTGAGAGATACATCTTAAACAATTCTCATCGTGTCACGGTAGAAATGCAGGTATTGACAAAAAAAAAGTGTTTTGTTGTCTTCCACCTTAATTTACTTACGTAAAGCTCCCAGGTTTGGTTTATCATGGTATTCTTTCTGCGTCAAGTCCCCGAGCCTTATCCCTTAGGGTTACACCTATATTATCTGATCTTGTTTGAGCATTTATGACCATTGTGGTTTGTTTGATGCATCACGAAAGAATATAATTGTTGAAGGTTAAAATTGGAAGTATGAGTTGACTCTGGTACGATCTAAGTGCTACTTGCCCTAAAATTTTTAGGGGTATTAAAAATAAGTAATTTGGATACATGTCTAAGAGCCCAAACATAGTAGGGAATTTATTTATTTATCTATAAGCCCATTAAGGTTTGATGTTTGATTCAGACAGGTACAAATTCTGGTTTTGTGTACATTTTGCAAAAGCTAGAAAATTTTATATAATAGCCCATTAAGATTTGATTTTTGATGATTCTTGTTGCACTGATGTATTGTATAATTTTTTTTAGCCTGATCCTGAGAAATCTGCCCTTGATGAGGCTGCTGAAAAAGAAATTCTAGAGAAAGTCAGAGCTAGCATGACGCAAGAGGACCTCGCTGAGCTGGCACGTGCCACCGAGGAGTTACGTCTGAAGCAAGAAACTCCAGATCCTCCGGAAGCTTTGAAATGTGTTCCCAGTTTGTCATTGCAAGACATCCCTAGAGAACCAATCCATGTACCAATTGAGGTACTTTAAATCATTTTTATTTTTCTGGTGTTGAAACATCAAGTTATAAATGATGTCAGGAAAATAGTTCTCTCTTCTTTTTAGGTTGGAGAAATAGATGGTGTCAAGGTTCTACAGCATGATCTTTTTACAAATGATGTTGTGTACTCGGAAGTTGTGTTTGATCTGGGATCGCTGAAGAAAGAGCTTCTCCAATTGGTGCCACTATTCTGGTGAGAAAGATAAATAATTAAAAAAATTCATGCATTACATGAAAATGCAAAAATCATATGTGCTGAAATTCTTCTTATACTTTGTTTCAGTCAATCATTGCTAGAGATGGGTACCAAAGATATGGATTTTGTGCAGCTGAACCAACTCATTGGAAGAAAAACCGGTGGTATCTCAGTTTATCCCTGGACTTCACCAGTACGTGGAAAGGCTGATCCATGCACCAAAATTTTTGTACGTGGAAAGGCCATGGCATCAAGAGTAGAGGATCTATTTAACCTGGTATAGCACCTCTCTTTCTCTCTCTCTGCATTTCTCCCTCATTCCCCCTCCCTCTGTGTGTGTTACAGTGAGCTTATTTTTAATTTACTGCTTTTCACGTGTGTAGATGAGCTGTATTCTTCAAGACGTCCAATTTAAGGAACCGCAGCGGTTTAAGCAGTTTGTTTCTCAAAGCAGAGCGAGAATGGAGGTACATATTGTGAATGTTTGCATCAAACTATTGAAAAATTTATGCAATCATGATCTCAAGTGAAGTTACTAATATTCATTCTCCTTTTTTTTCTAGAACCGAATAAGAGGAAGTGGTCACAGTATTGCTGCTGCAAGAATGGATGCGAAGCTGAATGCTGCTGGGTGGATTTCTGAACAGATGGGCGGCATTAGGTACACAATTCAACCTAACACAAAATAGTTAGATTTATTCATTATGATCAGCATGAGCCATTTTCCCATAAAATAAAATAAATGTTTCTGTTGATTCTTATTTTCTTGGTATAGTTATTTGGAATTTTTACAAGACCTTGAGAAGAGAGTTGACCAAGATTGGGATAGCATTTCTTCTTCTCTGGAGGAGATAAGGAGGTCTTTTTTAACAAAGGAAGGTTGTTTGTTTAATATGACTGCTGATGGGAAAAATCTTACAAAATCAACCTTTTACATTGCAAAATTTCTCGATTCACTCCCTCGTGGATCTTCTGGCCAGAGAAATTCCTTCCTTGATCAGCTCCCTCCAGTGAATGAAGCTATTGTTGTGCCAACTCAGGTGACCCCATTTATTGAGTGAAGAACAGTCCCAGAATTCCTGTTCTTATTTTATTTAACCGAGTATTTATCTATGTGCTACATTTTCAGGTCAACTATGTAGGAAAAGCTGCTAACATATTTGAAACAGGATATGAGCTCAAAGGGAGTGCATATGTCATTTCCAAGTACATTGGTAATACATGGCTGTGGGATCGTGTTAGGGTCAGTGGAGGTGCCTATGGTGGATTTTGTGATTTTGACACCCACTCGGGTACATGTGCTAACTTGTGCTTTCAATTTTAGATAATTGCTTGGTAGACCGTAGACATATTCTAACAAGGCTGTTACTATTGGCAGGAATATTCTCGTACTTGTCATACAGAGATCCAAATCTATTGAAAACACTGGATATATACGATGGAACAGCCGATTTTCTAAGAGAGCTCGAATTGGATGAAGACAGTCTTACAAAGGCTATCATTGGCACTATTGGTGATGTTGATTCGTACCAACTGCCAGATGCAAAGGGTTACAGCAGGTAAGGGACACGGAGTTATTCTTACAACATAGTTGAACCTTGATATTTGAGTGAGGCTATGGTACTATGCATAGCGCACATTTGTCCGTACTTTGGATTAATATCCTCATTTTCAAAGTTTAAACAGTCGACCTGAACAGTCGAACATGATCATACTTGCAGACTAATATTTACATTTTTTAGAAAAAAAGAATTATTTTTTTAGATAGGTGGAAAATCACTATTTTTGAATGGTCTAGAATCTTTAATCTATCTAAAAGAATAATGAAAATGTTCTAAAAAATATAAATTTTGATCTACAAGTACATTTTCATTTGGTGATCATGTTGAATGGTTCAGATCAACTATTTAGACTTTGTAAATAGAGATATTGGTCCAAAGTACGGACCAATGTGCGCTATGCACAGTACCATAACCTCACTCTTGATATTTTATATTTTTTAACTTGGGATAGTTTAAACATAGTTTGATGTGTGAAGTAGATATGACTGGCCATTTAGCTAGGAGTTAGATCTAGTTGATGGGTTCTTAGTCCAGCATGTTAAGTCAATTAAAATAACCATCTGGTTTTCCTTTTAGATTAAGTCTGTTACTAATTTGCTGTGAAGTATAATTATATTGCGTGAAGTTCCATCCAGTCTTATGATAAAAAATTTTAGCTGAATAATAGTTGGAGGTTTTATGTCTTGTCTAATGAATCTCATACTAAGTTTGCTCCTTATCCTATACAGTTTGTTGCGATATTTGCTGGAAATCACAGATGAGGAACGTAAGATAAGGCGTGGAGAAATTCTGTCTACTAGGTAGGGATATCTCTTCTGATATTTCTTCTTTACTCCTATTTGTGTATCTTTTGCATAACAAAATATTCATTTCATGAAACAGTTTGAAGGATTTTAAGGAGTTTGCCGATGCAATTGAGTCAATCAAAGAGAAAGGTGTTGTGGTTGCTGTTGCGTCCCCGGACGATGTTGATGCTGCTCACAAAGAGAAGCCTGGATTTTTTGAGATCAAGAAGGCCTTGTGAAGATAGCTTGTTTTGTTGCTAGATAGGTAATTTCTCCAATTGAAAGTTGGGAGTTGGGACCACCTTTTGATCTGTTAGACTTTTAAAAAAAAATCCCCATTTTTACAGGGCATAAATTAAATGAAAAGAGCTATACTGAAAGGGAACTTAAGAAACAGTTATCCAAGGCAAATTATCAGTTTGAGATTTCCTTTTCGTTACTTTATCTTTTATTTAATATTAAACCTCGCGATCAGACTTGATTTTTCACGTTCACCAATCTAAAGATATTTATTTAGTGGCTTGCTCAATGAATTCAGATATAGTGAGGTACCTGACCTGGTAGAATAAAATTCAGATGTTTATTAACCTGGCACAAATCTCAAAGACTCCGTACATATAAGGCTGGTCTGAAAAAAATCGCTCGGCTAGAATTTCGTAGACGGTTCTTACTTCTTACAGTCTCGTGTCGTAAGTAGCAAATTAAGGCAATCGTATGCTTTTAGTTGAATGTCGCATTTAATCATAAAATGTCAGACGAAGATTGGTATGAGATTGGACCAAAGCCCTTTTTGAACCGATGTGGGCACCTGATGGGATGGCTGATCGGCAATAAATGTGCAATCAATGTATCGGTGATATTGATATTTGATGTATTTTGCTTACAATTTGGACAACTATGGCTATAATAGACTGAAATTTTTATTAATTCCATTTAAAAAAATTCAACGACAAAATGGCGGCCTCTAAAATGGAGGCTGCCATTTCTCATTGCGGCCCCGTAAAAACTCGTAAAAACTAACAAATTCATTTCATTCTGTTGATTTTTAAAATATTTGTTTAATAATTTTAAAAATAGAAAGAACAATAATAAATTAAATATGTTAGAAAGAACATCAAATAAAATAGACAAAATATCTTATAATTTTGATTTACTAGAAGAACTCCAAAACATTTTTCATGTAGAATTTTTTTAGTTTGTAAAGAAAATTAAACTATTTCTTGGTGTATTATTGAAAAAAAAAATGTTTTATATTTGAATTATTGGAAATATTGTAGTCTTTCTAGTTTTGAAAATAAGCAAATATTTTAAAAATCAACCGATTTGTTGGTTTTTTTGAGGTTTTGCAGGGATTGCAACGACAAACGATGACCCCCAAAAATAGAACTGCTAATTGTCGTCGCAGTCTTGGAACTTTTTGAATTTTTCAGAATTTGTAGTTTATTTTTTATTTTTAGAATGGTATTAATAAAAATTTCAGAATTATTAGATGATGTTTACCATCAAATTGCGTGTAAAATTTTTAAGATAGTAGTTTCGATTTCATACAACACACAAACTATAATAATTTGTTTTGTCTCGAGAATAAGACTACAAAAATTGCAATTACTGAAAACTTATTATTATTAATGAAAGTTTCCGCAAGGATGCTAACGTTGTTAGGTAATTTTTATTTTGCAGATCAAATAAATTCTTATTATATATAGAATTAAAGCAGCCTTGTATATAATTTATGTGTTGGAGTTCAAAAATTTTACCTTAAAATTTCTAAACAGAGACTGGATCTCCTTCTAATCCTCCAACGTTCGAAGTAATTTTAGTTTGCAGATAAATAAATTCTTATTATTTATAGAATTAAAATACTGCTGTATATAATTTATGCGCTGGAGTGAAAAAAAATATTCCCTAAAATTTCTAAACAGAGATCGGATCTCCTTCTAAGTTCTAAAGGAAGAGAGAAACCAAAAGAATACCTCATTTTTTTTTAGGAGGCCGATAATTAACCCCGCACAAAATGTCAAAAAAATTCAGTTGTTATTTTTTTTTCATAAGGTATTTATACTTACGTACAGAAGTATTTATCTCTAAGAACGAAAGTATTTATTCCTAAGTACGAAAGTATTTAGGGGGTCATGCAAGTTTTTTTCATGGAGGGTGGGGGGAATTTCAAATCACATGGGAAACCATGCATGTTTTTAGATGTGGGTTTTTTTAATCTCATTTCAATCTCGTCCATATTTCTCACAATCTATGAGGAATTTTGCGAATCTAAAATCACAAACATTTTCTACGTAATTTTATCTTTCAAATGAGATCCATGATGACATACTTTCGAGCAAGTCGTTACAGAAGTATTTATCTCTCATCATGCAAGTATTTATATCTATAATTGAAAATATTTTTTTTGCATATAATACTTATAAGAGGAGGGATCAAATGACACCATTTTTTAGTGACATGGAATGACACCGTCCATTTTCAAAGTCCAAACAGTCGATCCAAACCGTTCAACTTGATGGATATGTTAAAATGTGCTTACAGATCAAATTTTACATTTTTCTGAATTTTTTTTTAGTTTATTTAGAGGGGTTCAAAAATTCAACGGTCTAAATATAGCGATTTTGTTAAATACTTAATAAATAGTAAAAAAATTCAGAAAAATGTAAAATTTGATTTCCAAGTTATTCTTAATATATTCATCATATTGAACGGTTTGGATCGACTATTTGGATTTTGAAATTTCAAAAATGGACATTGTCACACCATGTCACCAAAATAGTGGTGTAATCCGATCCCTCCTCTACTTATAATACTTGATATTAATACTTTCATATGTCAGTATAAATATTTATAATACTTGATATTAATACTTTCATATGTCAGTATAAATACTTATAATACTTGATATTAATACTTTCATATATCAGTATAAATACTTATATTAATTAATAGTAATACTTTCATATGTTTGTATAAGTATAAATATTTGCACAATGAGGGATAAATACTTCTGTAACGACTTATCCGAAAGTATGTCATCATGGATCTCATTTGAAAGAGAAAAAATTATGTAGATTCGCAAAATTTCTTATAAATTGTGAGAAATGTGAACAAAATTGAAATGAGATAAAACTAATTTGGAGAGAGATAGAGTGGGGGGATGGTGGGGGATGGAATGGGGTAGTAATATAATTATTCTTTTTTTATTAGTAGAAATATCAGTATAATTTCTACTGATTTTAAAAATAAAAAAAGTTTAGAATGGTAGGAATTCTACTGTTCTAAACCAATTTGTATTTGTTTCCTTCATAATTTTCTAGTAAAACATAAAATGTTTTTATAAAAACTTTTTATATTTTGCTAGAGATATAATATAAGAATTCTCTCAATCTATGTATCAGATTAAAAAAAAAACTAAGTTTGAATCGGTAGAATTCCTACCAATCTGAACTTTTTAATTTTAAAATCAGTAGAAATCCTACCAATCTTTCTACCAATAAAAAATATAATGTACTCTTTCTGTTTTTCTCTCTTTTTTTTTCTTAATTTCTACAGATAAAAAATTTCCTCCAACGTTCATTCTTTTTCTCCCCCAAAATTGAATCATGCAAGTATGCAACATTATTTATTTATTTGTCGTCAGGTATGCCATTGTAGATGTGTAGGCCCGTAGTGCCGTATCTGGGTCATGTATCGATTAGCGGCGTGACCAGATATGTTTTTAAGAGAAGCGGCGTGACTAGATTTGAAAAGGATAACTTTCTCCTGATTTTGTTTCGTTCTCCAAATGATGCCAAGGAATATGTTGTAGATTTTTAATTTATACACTGAGTCTTCGTTCTTAACTATATTTTAAGAAATATATTCAGTCGTCAGTTTCATCACTATCATTTTTTTTTTTTTTTTGAAAATCTTAGTAGAAGCTACTAAGTACATCACTATCATTTTTGTCACTGTTAAATAGAATCGGTATATAATAAAATTTTAAAAGAAATTGAAACCCAAGTCATTAATACATATATAGTTTGATTCAGTTCGAATCAGTTTAAAAATCTCTAAATCGTTAATTTTTCTGATTTTGGAACTTCACTATCTCTTATTTTATTTTATTTTATTTAATTTTAGATCAATATCTAATTCGAACAAAATGATTGTTAGACGAAATCATATATATTTTTTCTAGCTAGATCCTAAAAATAACAACGATGATAGTAGTCATAAATATATCAGCGTATCAACTTTCTAATTTAAAATGAAAGATTGCATAATCTTCGTTTTTTTTATTAATTTAGTTTCATCTATAATTATCTCATAATGATGATATCATTATCAGGATATTGTCACACCCTATATTTTTACCATTTGGAGCGTGATTATATAAGCATCTTTACATTTTTTCTTGGCCCGTCAACCTACGTCGTCAATAGAAATGAAAACAAAATAACAAAACAGAGTCAGCTACAAAGCTCAGTAACCGGTTATTTAATGACGCACTTTTCTATAATTGGCTTAATTTAACAACTATTCAAATAGACCGGATTAATTCACACAAATATACATCAAATTATGCACGCATATTTCATCGGCGATAGCACGTCGGTCTAGGTTATCCGTAAAACAAGTCACATCATTTTCAACCATCGAGCCCGACTGTGACTAGCATTCCCTGCATATCGGTCCCGACCACGACTAGCAGCCCCCGTGTATCGGATAAATCAAATTCCAACCTCAGACTCGCTATCCCGTTAAATATGCCATCATAATTCAATATTTAATACCAATATTCAAATCAACCATACAAAACAAAAACACATATTATAGAGAAGTTCAGTTACCTTATAGCGAGAAATTTAGAATTTCAAATCCAATTGCAACGATATTTCATAGTCATGACGACATACTCGAAATTCAAATCAGACATAATTTTTTTTCTTGATCGGCTGTGCAAGGAAAAGAGAAGCGGAAGGTATAGTGCCACAGGAATTCCTATATGATTTTAAGCAATGTCTCAATGCTTATTTTATTCTTTAATTGGTATATGTATATAGAGAGGTTATGGGCGGTTTTGAGACTAAACGGAAACAAATCAATTATTACTTTGTATACGATGGCATCTTTAATTGGCTTTGCATTTGAGACAAATCAGGGTTGGCGGTTTTCAGAAAATAACTGAAGAAATTCGAAGGGATTTGATAATAAATAAAACATGGACGGCCGACTTTTACCATTTATACAAATGTCACGAATGGCCGCATGGCAAGGGATGCCATCTTAATTCCTTTTATTTTATTTTAAAAATGAATATGAATAAAAATAAATTATATTATATTATAATTTATTGTCGGTTATAATTTGTTATTTCAAATGCTAATTAAAATATTAAAAAAAAACTATACATAATAAGAATGTATGTATATACATATCTTCACTTAATCTAATATATCTTAATGATGATTATTTTTTTTTTCAAAATAGACTTATATAGTATATTAAACAGTATAATAAAACCTTCTAATTTCAAATAATAAAAATTTAATTTTTCAGGATGTTACAGATATAAACTTAATTTTGGTTCATCTGATAAATATTTTCTTTGATAGTTGATTCAACTCTTACGTGACATTATTACTATACAATAATAAGCTCTTAGCTAACAAATTGTCAAACTGTTTAGTTGCTTAAATAGTTAGACAGCTTTGCCAAACTGTTTAGTTGCTTAAATAGTTACACAGCTTTGCTCGCTTCCTAATCTAATCCATCTCCTCTGCAATTATTAAGGGTACAAATATTTACAGAGCAGATTTTTCTTCATGCAGCTCACAGACAGTAGAGTCAGAACAGTGTTGCTTATGACTTGTGGCGCTGTATGAACAAAACTTGCACTGTCAAAACCATCTCTAACCAACTATTAATGCGTGTCCCAACCAAACAAAAAAAAAAGTTGATACAAGGGGTGTAAACGGTCGGATATAGATCGGATATTGATCAAACTGTATTCTTATCCGTTATAATTTTTAGGATACAGATACGAATACTGATAATCTTAGATACGGTATGAATCGGATTGGTTACAGATCACATATTGAACGAATACGAATACATATATTTATATAATTTAGATAATAAAAAATAAATTATTAATGTACATTCTAGTAAAAAATAATATTTAAATATTATTTTTCATTCATAAATTAGATCTAATATTTTTCATAATAAATTTGTTAGTTACAAAATATATACCATATTATTAAAACATTAGTTAAATAGTGTTATATTGTTCATCAAAATATATAAGTATATACAGATTAATAAATTATTAGTATATAATATATATATAATTTAATAATATAGATATTTGTTGCATAAAAGTTTATAGATATAAACGATCGGATATAAATAATTAAAAGTCTTGCCGTATTTCTCTGTTACAATTTTTTGGATCTGTATACATGTACAGATAGCTCATATATGGATATAAATTTTCGGTTTCGGATCGGATGAAATCGGATAATATCCGATCCGTTTACACCCCACACTGATACTGCATTTTTACTATAAATGCGAATCAAAAAGAGATATATAATTTCCTTGACAATTCTCAGTTTCTCACCCACCATTCCCGTCGCGGCAACCCCAAGAAACTTGTTAATCAAAAGCGATAAAAGAACAATCCCATCACGGAAAGCACCAAATCAAATCCAACTCCAGCTACCCTTTTTCTTCTCAAACAAGTCTTTATTGTGGAATCTGTTTTCTTGTCGGCGCGCTCGTAATGCAGCGGCCGCAATAACATGAAGCCGGCGACAGAGGCGGACCGGAGGCATGGCGAGGGGCGTTGCGTCGTGGGGAAGAGGGAAATCGTGCTCTTATAAGAAGTTCACGATCGCCATCTGTTTTGTCAATCTGTTTGTTGCGCTGGTGATCCTGAGATCTCTGTGGTTCTCCTGCGCCAGCAATTCCCATTCAGGTAAAATAGAATTTTTTTTATGCGGATGTTTTTCAATTTTCTTCTCTTAATTTTGCTGATTTGATGTGTTTTCAGTGAGTAAGAAGTACACGGAGGGGCAAATTGAGAGGATAAAGGAGGCGATTCGTATTCGCGAAGAGGCTGTACCGACTGAGCTTCTAAAAGCGGTTCGTAATCGTATCTACTTGATTTGAATTTTTCTACAGTTCGATGGGTGCAGGGGTATGATTTTTTTGTTATTTGGGCTTGAACAGGTGATGAGATTGAGAAAAGAGATGGCTGAGCAAGAGAAGAGTAAATTAAAGTTGCCACTATCTCTCAAGCAAAAGGTGGCTCGGGATATTATAGAGAAATTGAGAAGCTTGAGAGAAGGCAGCAATTCTACTGATGAAATAGGTTGGTTTGAAAATTTCATGTAGGAACATAATCTAATTCTAATTTTGAATCTGTTTCCAGCTAGTGATTGATACTGATAGTGACTGGTGTTCCCACTGAGTGGTACCATCTGAAACATTACAGATTTAGTGCCGTTATAAACCTAGTTTACCAATTTTTGTGTTGCAGTTATAAAGTTCACATTTGCTGTATTATAATTTTTTTTTTTTTTTGTAGTTTTTGGATTAGGCCCTAGTGGTTCTACCTTTGATGAGATAAAGCAAACTCAGTTGTAAATTGTTGAGAAACTGCACTATCTGATATGACACAGCCAATTAAATTATGCGGACATAATTTGCCCTCTTTGATGTTCCAAATGTCTGTTTAATTATTTTGAATTTAGTTCTTGTAAATAAAAACTCTTAAAATCTGAGTTTTTAAATATTTAATTACCTGTTAGAATCATGTTACATACATTTCTCTAATTTATGTAATTGTTGAGTTTTTCCCAATAGAAGCGGTGGAGATGTGGCGTATTGAAAGGCTAAACGATCTTAAGACTTCCGAGAGGAACTTGTCAGATTTAGTCAGTTCCGCAAAAGAAGCAAGTATGTACTTCCTTTGAAAGAAATAATCCAAAACCTAGAGAAAATGATGATCTAAGTTTTGGCCTTTTTTTATATACTTCCAGTTAAAAATCTAATGACTATTCATGTCTACAGATATGCTGAGAGTTGCACTGGAGTTGAACTGGCATACACTAATGGATGACATTGGTATTTGGATACCAGCTAATGTTACAAATCCAGAACATAATGATAAACCTGATAATGAGCCCGAAGGTTATTTTTAGATTTTGAAATTTTCTCCTGCCTTTTAAAATGTGTGCCTGAATTAAAATCTTATGTTTGTGACCTTTACCATTTCTTGCTTTATAATTTTTGTTGCTACATTTTTTTTTTCTGGTAATAGAGGCAGAGATCATACCAGGGCCACCGCTACAGCCAGTGTGCAATGCTGAATTACACACTGATTATGCTGGTGCAGCTGTCAGGTGGGGCCTCACTCACCATAAGGAGAGTGCAGCTGATTGTTGCCAGGCATGCCTTGACCAGGCCAAACATGCCAAGCCTGGAGAAATGAAGTGTAATATATGGGTTTATTGCCCTTCTGAATTTGGCTGTTTTTCACCTGATATTTATGAACATAAGCATCAGGAATGCTGGTTGAAAATGGTAATGGTTTTTTTTTTTTTCATGCTTTCTATTTGCAATAGGATTTATTTATTTGATTGTTAGGTTGTCAGATCACTACAGACTGAACAGTACCAAAATTGGAAGTCATATTACCCAAGTTAACTCAAATTTTGAGTTTAGATCTGGACTATCCTATCTTCTTTAGCATGAATATTAAAGGAGCCCTGTGCAGTCCACCTCAGTCCGGATTGGACCGGATTCTGATCGGACGGCCCAGATCTGAACTCAAAATTCGAGTTACTTGAGAGGATCTGGACTCCCAAAATTGTAGATGGTAAGAGTTGCTGGCTAAGAAAAATGCTGAAATAACACTGAAAAAGAAGGAAAAAGTGTATTTTTGGTTCAGGAGAGCGGATTAGGTAATGGCAATTGAAAAAAAGGGAAGGAAAAAAAAGAAAAGAAATAGATCTCTCGTACTTCACTGGGACTTCACATCAGCTGTTATATACTTTGTGATTGCACTTCTGAATTAATATGCCCTTGAACTTCCCAAGGGTATAAACTATAAACCAAATAAAAGCCTACTTTTATTGTAAAATGGATGGTTAGAATCAAATAATGGCACAACTGTACCACCACAAAGACGACTGAAATACTAAGTCGAGAGCTGTAACAGTACTATGATAAATCCCGAGATAGAATCTTTCGCAACTGGTCCGGAATCCTAGATGCACAACAGTCTATTCTCTGTCTCAGATCCAAGATTTGGCAGTGTCGTATTGTCAAAATACTTGCTGATAATAGCATTATGCTTGGTCCAGTTTATAGTTTGTAAATTAACGAAGAGCCGCAATACCAATACATATGCAGGATGAAAAGCCGAGGATAAACTTCAAGGACAAGTATTCTGAGTCATATAGAGATTCACATCCGACCGCTCCTGTTGTCGTGCCTTGGATGTCTGGTGTGATCTCTAATTAAAGCTCGATATTTTTTGCTACATGAGGCAAGTGCTGAGCTACTAATAGTCAAGTCATCTGTTCTTGTCAAATTCCAATCTGCTTCAGTTTAGTTTATTCCTGATTTTTTTTTGACATCACTGTACATTTTTACCACAGGCATTATTAGCTTCCTGAGCTATTCAATCGGGAAAGTTTTTCTTGTTGTATTATTGGTGATACCTTTTACAGTGATTTGCTGTCGCTGTGTCAATTGCTGTTTGAGACATTGGCACGTGAAAATGCAAAGAGCTTAGTGGGTTCGTCACCTACTGTTTCGTTGTGTTAATGAACTGGACGCTTTGACCTGAAGTATTTTTAATTACTCCTCTATAGCCTAAAAGAGCCCTATTTTGCCCTTGGTTTTATCCGAAAATAATCATAACCCAATAAAGTGGGATGCTCATTAGGTCAATTAATCAATCAGTCTGACATGGAAAGTTATGTTAAGTATGATACTGGCAGCTGTGCTATCCTTGTGTGGCGAGGATCGCGCTGATCACTATAGAATAGTTATTGCTGACTTGGATCTCAACACGTTCAAGAAACTTATGGCATGGCTTTGTTTTATGGTGGGATGTGTGTAATATTGCAAAATAATTTCGTATGATTTGAATGTTGGTTGGTGGAGCTTTCACTACAAAACCATCTATTGGGTAATGTGGCGTCATCAATGATATATTATTTTATAAAGCGGGTGTGGATAACATTTTTACATGCACGATGTAAATCCAACTAATTTAAAAAATCCTCTCCAAATCCATTATTTTGAAAAAGTAAAATTGGTACGAATAAAATACGACCTGAGAAACTCGAAATTGAGACTATAAAAAATCAAAAAATTTGATATCTAACCGTGCGATTTTAATTTTAACATTAAACTGTACTGTAAACATTTCGCTAGTTTTTTTAATGCATATTTAGTTATTTTTTTAACAATAATACAGTTAGAATCCTCAAAACTTATCTCATAATAATTAGAAGTGTGATGATAGCCACCGATCCAACTTCTGTCCAGGACCTACAACCATAAATTAAATTTTGATGGGTATGTATTTTGTTTTTGTTGAAAGAAAAAATAGTATGTATTAAAAGAAGCTAAATAAGCATCTATCAGAACAATATTTTTCTAAATGTAATAGTTTGATACAAACTTACATAATAACAGAGTTACATGTAATGACTATATATTAAAATAATAATTCGGTATTAAGTATTACGAGTACGATATATATACTATTTTTTTTTTTAAAGTACTGGTCTACGATATATTTACTATTATATCACTAAAAAATTGTTAGGAGGTAGGAACGGACTCGAAACATTTTCCTTAATACAGAAGGATCTTTATCCGGGACAAGTCATCCCACCAAACAGGATCTATCTGCCGGATTAAAATTATTTCTATTGCCATCTGGATTATAAGGATTTGCTTTAAGATTCGTGCAAATTTTAAACGGACGATTTAGATCTAATTCTGTGCTACCAGGTATTGAACTGGATCTGAATTGCCTAACAGGCGACAGAGAGGAAGCCATCTTGGTTCTTGGTTATCACTTATCAGTTGCGACCGCCTTTCATAATCCCTCGATTTGAACCTCCAATCCGTGCATCCATGAGTGTCAATCTCCGACCAGTCAGATCCCCTGGCGCTCGTTCATGGAGCGTATTCGACGCTCTTAGATCCTTCCCTTCCACCCCCGAGGCACTGATGTCAGAGATCGACGCCGCCATTGCTTCCACCGAGTACTCCCGCTCCTCTCCTCCGCCACCCGACGCCAATTCCTCGTCTGAGGAAGAAAGAACGGGGCCCACCACATCCTCACCTGCATCCAGCTACGATGCACAGATTGCTGACGAGGCGTACAAGGCAGCTTGTGCTGCTCTAGCCGCGAGAAGGCCGGATGCGGCGGTAAGGTCACTGCAAGTGGCGCTTCAGAGTTGTCCTCCAGATAAAGCATCAGCAATCGCCAAGCTCCGATCGCTTCTGGCAATTGCGAATTCTCAGCTCCAGAAAACACAGCAGAAGCAACCATTGTTAAAGTGATCGGTTAGTATTACACTTTTGCATCTCTTTGCGGTGTACTGGTGTGCATGGGGATGATAGGTGGAGATATTGTGAATTAGTGATTAATCAAATTAAGGGACCTTCTAATATTGTTCGATTAGATGCTATTTTGTAAATTGTCTAATCCCAGTGTTATTTCCGTCATCATATTAGAAGATCAATGAAGTCAAGCTGTTGTTCTTGTTATTGTTCCTCTCAGTGGCTGAGCTACGTTATGGTATGGGGATCAACTGATCCCTATACTTGTTTTTTCCAAAATAATTAATTAGCATGACATTCTTTTATATTTTTACACTAGTGAGGCTACGGTACTATGCATATAGTGTAGACAGGTCCGTATTATGGGAAAGTATCCTCTGCGGAGTTTTTCCGTGCGGTGCTTTTAATTTGGTCCGTTTGTTTCGAATCGAACGGACCAGATCATATCTTGCGCGAATTTTAAAAAAACTCAAAATTTGGTGAACCCTTAATCCAGTCCGTCCGATCCGAAACGAACAGACCGGATTAAAAGCATCGCACAGAAAAACTCCGCAGAGGATAGCAATTCCCGTATTATGGCTTCATATCTTCATTTTTGAAGTTCAAACGGTCAATCAAATCACTCAACATGATTTTCATATGAAAATTTGTGTGGTGACTAAATTTTACATTTTACAGAATTTTTTTACTATTCTTTTAGATAGGTACAAAATTGCTAATTTCGAATGGTCCAGACTCCAGAATCTTTAGATCAACCGATTTTCTACCTATCTAAAAAAATAGTAAAAAAATTGTGAAAAATATAAAATTTGGTCTCTAAGCACATTTTCATATATAGATATTGTCGAGCAGTTTAGATTGGCTGTTTAAACTTTGAAAACAGAGATATGGAGCCATAGTATGGACCGGTGTGCGCAATGTGTAGTACTGTAGCCTTATTCCTTTTACATACAAACTTTAAAAATGTTCAACTTGACCCTTAAACTTTTTAATGTTTACTATGACCCCCCATACTTCTAAAAATAATAGATTAAAGTTCAAATTATAATGTACAATTTGTAGACTTGTATCGTTGACCCCCATATGAAAAATTTCTTGTCTCCGCCGCTGGCATGACTTACTTTGTATTCAAAAGCATGGCTGATTTTTTCGGAATAGTTTTGATGGCATTTGGACTCGGCTGTTAATATTCGACATGAAGGGCTCTATGTTGTGAGCTTTATATCTGGGTCCAATTAGGTGATCAAAACCAAGGTAACAAAGAGGATGCATAGTAATTTGTCACTCTTGGCGTTAATTCGTACCACCAGTTTTGATGATGAATGGGTGCTATACTGTAGCATAATACCTGGGATAAACTATGTTTAAATCATTTATATGCTATATGCTATATATACATAAAGAGAATGCCATCATATGATATTTGTAGCATATACTGTAGCATATATACATAAAAATGTCATGTAATGCTGCCTTTAAAATATGGCCTGTCTCTAAATGAAATAAATTCAGCAACTTTTATGTAACCTTAACTAGGTCCATCGATATTGATATATTGGAAGAACCTCATAAAGAGGCACGGACAAGGATCAAGCGTGTGAGCAACCCTCTTACTATCTATTCTCTCTGTTACCTCAACAGTGGTTCAATTCACCTGCCAAATATGTGATAAAGAGTAGGTGACATGGTTATAATGGTAGAGGAAACATGATAATTGCTTGCGTAACTCCGAGTGAAGATGAAACATAAATCTAGTTTATCAATGTAATCTCTAATTGATGTGTAGTCTAATTGCAAAGTAGAAAAGACCCCAGATTTCTGTTTTCTCTCAAGGTAATTTTTTCTGGTATTTTTACTGAGTTCTCCCCTAGATTTACTAATCTTTGGCAATTTTAGTTTAACTGTCTTGTTTTTTGCTGACTCTTTAGTTCTTGCAAATTGTCTAGTTGTTGCTATTTAATTGCACATTTTTCTCTGCTTCCTGATGTAAGAAATTAGCAGCTTGTAGCTGCCAAGAAATTATGTACAAAACTAATTCAGCAAACACCAAATAAACCCAAATACTGGATAGCTCTCCATGTCAGCATAGTAGAGGAAAACAAAATGAAACACGAACATCATTCACAAGTCCAAGCTATCAAGTATTTTGAAAAACAAAAAGGTAATTAGTACTTACCCCAGTAATATACTGGTACTTGTACCAAACACCTTACTGGTGTAACAGTACTTGCACCAGTAATGTACTGCTACCTGTATCTGTATATCACCAGCCACACAATAATTGATTAATGTAATTTTGATTATTATTAAACAGTTTAAATGATCACAGAAAATAACTTTTTTCATTATGAATTGGAATATGAAATATCAACTTGAGTTTACATATTGACTCAAAAATTGCTCATCAATTTAGTATTAAGCAACGTGCTTGATATTTGTGCGTGAGGTGTTTCTGATGAATTGGTACTCTTATCTGCTGTCTTAAGTTCAGGCAGTACAAATCAATACATATCCCAGTATTATCGCCTTTTTCCATTATCAGTGTACACGGGCTGAAACAGTGCACTATTTTTTGTTGTTGTTAGAAAACAAGGAGAAAATACTTGTATATGTTGCACAAAGTGCACTATTGCATGCAGTGCATTTGTTTCTTGAAAAATTATAAAAGCTCTCTGCAAAGTGCACTTCTCCATACAGGCTGGATTTTGATCATTTAATGATGATCTAGTAGGGAATAAAAACTCACATTCCAATATTCGTTCGGTGTACTCAGGAATTGCTATATGCCTTACAGATAGCTTTGGCACTTTGTACCTCACCTGGAATATATGTCGTACAGATAATACTGTCATGGCCTCTACAAGATGGTATGATTCTAATCTCATCAGAAGAGTTTTTCCATCTTGCAAAATGTAATTTAAATCTCATTCACAGTAAAGTCAATGGGGCAAAATTGGCTTTTACTTCTGCTTGTAGGCTTATTTTGGATTCGTTGAATCAGGTAGATGTTAATTGGAAAGTTCATTTGGGTTATAGAGCGGGATTTAATGCTATATGAAGTATAAGGGTTAAAACGACTAAAAAAAATGTACTCATTGTGTTAAAATGGAATTTGTAATCTAACGTTCTGGCTCCTGCCCCTCTGCATAAGCATCAAGTAATAATATATTTTAGATGAACGTGATAGGAGTATTATGAGATAATAATATTCAATGTTCATTTGTTTGATACAAAAATGACAGATATATTCAGACTACACCCTTCATTTCCATTTAAGGAAATAACCTTGAATGGCGTTGAAATTGCAAATGCAAATCTCAAGATGTGTAAAGTGGGACCAAAATGCAAGATATCTAGCAAATACAATTTTTTTTAAAAAAAAGAAAAAGAAAAAAGACCTCACTTTAACAAAAGAGACAATATTACTATAGCAAGTCAAGAGCAGCTTCAGTTGCACTTGCTCCACCTAACTCAAGCAGAGAGAATGCAAGATCGTACTCGTGCCAACCCTTCAGACAACTTGATATTTTCTTTAATATATCAAGTTTTGTACCGATCACCGAAAATGCAACTTTTCAGCACACTTGTCGTTAGTTATGGTGCATTTTTCAATTATTGGCAATGCATGAACAAGACAGGATCTTTTGTAGTTTGACAACGATTGCAATCTTAATTTGTTGAAATAGTTGATTGAAGACATTTCTCTCCTTCAGACGTGGCATGTGATTGGACTATGTTTAGGGTTTAGGGTTTGTATCTGTTACTTTGGTTACTATGGTGTTGTGCATAGCGCATATTGGTCCGTACTATGAATTATATTTATAGTTTTAAAAAACGATCTGAACTATTGAACATGATCTCCATATGAAAATATTCTTGTATATGGAATTTTAGATTTTCTTAACTATTTTTTTAGAAAGGTAGATAATCACTTGATCTAAAGATTCTAGATCATTTTAAAAGTAGCGATTTTCTACCTACCTAAAAAAATAGTAAAAAAATTATGAAAAATGTAAAATTTAATCTCCAAGTACATTTTCATATAAATATCATGTTGAATGGTTAAGGTTAACTATTTGAACTTTGAAAACAAAAATATTAATCTGTAGTACGGATCAATCCACGCTATGCATAGTACTGATATTGTTGCACACCAAGTACATGTTAATATGAAAGGATAAATTCAAACTGGCTAAATTATTAAATTTCACAAGATCTTGATCAAATTTTAACATTGTCTGATTAAATCATTTGTTTTTTTTGGAAACATGGATTTCCACCTATTTCATTACAAAACAAAATTCAATAGTCTGACTAGTTTTTTAAAATACTTAATAAATAGTAAAAAAAAAAATATAAAATTTAAACTGCAAACACATTTTATTGTTGAGATCATGTTGAACGGTTTGAATCGACAATTTGAACTTTGAAAATGTAAAAAATTGTTGTAATAACTCAAAATTGTAGTAATTGAATCCCTCATTCTACATTCATAATTTTCAATAATTTGACTAATCAAATTCTTCATTATTGTCAAAACTTATTTAAATAAAGCATATTAATTTTCTTTTATGACATGAAATAACATATGTCAATTTGTAAATTAAATATTAAGAGGTTTTGTTGCATGAAGAGCAATTAATCAAGGAATTAACAACAAGAAAATTCGATGGTACAAGCAGAAGCCATCCAAAATCGATGGTACAAGCAAAATTAGCCTACTAAACAGAAAAATGTCGCTAACCCAAAAAACAAAAAGCACCATATAATCATCCTTCAACATTTAGTCAATATTTCGGCACCATTTTCTGTTATTAGAATTGTGTGCTCAAATTGTGCTGATAGACTCCCATCTTCGGTCACGGCTGTCCAGTCATCTGACCAAATAATTGGATTTATGCTCCCAATAGTTAACATGGGCTCTGTAAAACAAAAACATTTAAAACAAAAAAAATGACTCCAAAACAATAGAGTAAAGAAAAACAAACAAAAAAGAACAAGAAAAGGGTGTTACGACAGTGGATAAAAGAAGGTACCTATGGTGAATGTCTGGCCCAACACCATGCGCCCGCGTTCATTATTTCCTGCAAATTTAACCATTACTTGGTAAGGTGAAAAAATTGATAGGTGGATCCAGAATTAAAGGCTTGCATTACAGTATGAAAATAATATCACCAAACAGCTGAGTAATAACTAATAACAGCAGAGCTTGATGCACCATTGGAACTAAATTTAATATAATTTTTGGAATATTGATCATGCTTTAACCTAGTAAGGGGAATGCTTGCATAGATTTGAATACTCACTGAAATGTAGGACTGTAGGCTCTGCATGGAAAACTTGACCAACACCATGGCCCACAAATTGCCGAACTACACCAAATTTGTATTTATCTGCATGATTTCTTAAACATGACAAGCAAAAGAAAAGAAATTTGTCAGCCTTGTCAATATTTGGGAAAACAAGACTTAGGATTAAACAAATTATAATCTTCAGATAAAAACAAAATTAGATAAATGCTACCAAAGAGCAATATTAATTTTATAGTGCACGTACTGTATGGTTTTGCCAATTCGGTTCAATTCCACTCCAGGTGCACATATTGATATTGCCTTGTGTAGACATTCCCTTGTTACCTTAAAAAAAGTAAAATATCCTTTGTTACCAATAAAATGAGTTCAGAAATGTATAGAACTAAACTAGCATCATAGTTTTTTTTTGAAAGAAAGATGAAGGTAAGTCTTCAAATTCTATATCCTTGTTATTACAACAAAGAATTTATCCCATTCAAGTTTCAAACCCATGATTTTCCACATAGAGACCATGTGTCTTTGCCAGCAGACCAAATGCTAGTTCTTAACTAGCATCATAGTTACAATTACAAGGCTCAAGGACTTTCTATCACTAACAAGTGGAGAGTTCCAATGCTTCCATTTTTTATTTTTGTAATAATAAAAATATAAATTTTACAAGTCCAAATAAAACTAACAGATGTGATCCATATTATTTTCTCTACATGCACATAAAAATTATAAATTTTCGATTTTGGTTATATATGAATCAATAAGTTGAAAAATCAATGTCCCTAATTTATCCACTTCGGTGTATTTTTGCAAGCTCTTGATATTAATGAAAATCAAATTGAAATGTACTTTTGCATGTGAATAGAGACAATGATATTTAACGGTTTTATTTTGACAGAAGTTTTAAATTAAGTTATTTTAGTTCTAAAAAATAGTGGCACGATGGAGACACAAAAAATGGAGGCATTAGAACCCTCCTCCACTAACAAATACGAAGCAAATATTAGGGACTAACAACATAAATTTGACAAATCCTTCTGAAGATACCTCCACCAGTTGCTTAGCATTGCCATCTACATCTCCACAAAAAAATGTTGCTGATGTGTCACCATGAAAGCCCTACAAAAGAAAAAAACATGAATCAATCAGAACTCCAGAAGTGGTAAGAAAGAAAATTAATGCAGCATAACAAAACAAAAAGAAAAAAAAAATGGAGCAATGGAAGAGTATTTAACCAGAGTAGGGTTCAAATGCCTCACGTCTTTCATCCCTCAATTGTGCCTCACATCTTTATCTCTATTTTCATAGTCCAAACAACCAATTCGAACCGCTCAACATGATTCCATATTAAAATATGCTTGGAGACCAAATTTTATATTTTATGGAAATTGTTTACTATTTTTTTAGATAGGGACCATCCAAAAACAGAGATTTTGTACCTATCTAAAATAATAGTGAGAAATTTCCAAGAAAATATAAAATTTGGTTCCAACCACCTTTTAATATGGAGATCATGTTGGGCGGTTTTGAATTGGCTGTTTGGATTTTGAAAAAAGGAGATACAGATACGAGGCATGAAAGACATGAGGCATTTGAACCCTAATCCATTTTGAATTAATTTTGTTAATTAACTTTAACTTGTCCATTTTAAATAGTCTGATTTACCCATAAAATGCATGGATATCTTGATGTTTAGTATCCAACAATTTTTAATAATTGGAAAAATAGTAAACCCAATCTAATCAATTAAAAGGTCAACCACTAAGTCAAAAAGATTTCAATTTATCTGAGTAATTCTGGAACATACATTGAGATACACAGTTACATCAATGTTGATGATATCACCATCCTACAATAAAAAGAAAAGAAAAGTCTTTAAATTACATAATACGGAAAAAAAATGCAGAAATTTATTAAATTAAAATAGTTACCTCGAGTGGCCGTGAATCAGGTATACCATGGCAAATACATTCATTAACTGAAGTACAAACACTCTTAGGGAAGCCAAAATACCCTAATGGCGAAGGATATGCGCCATTTTCTATCGTCATTTGATGCACCGCCTTATCAATTTCATCAGTTGTTACGCCTGGCTGCCAAAGAAAACAATAGTTATAACTCTGCCAAGACACATAGCAACGCAACACTAGTTCATACATTGACCTCCAATTGCTTGTGTTGAAAATTTATACATTTTACGGAAAGTTTACATATCAGTCTATTATATATAACCATACAAAGCATGTCAATATAACATATACCTCCAAAATTTGAAGTTATCCAATGTGACCTAACCCATATTTATATAAAGATGACCAAAATATGCCATCTTTTATACTGCTTAATCAGCTGAGGAAAAATATATCTCACTATCCATTGATAAACATGGCTCTACAAGATATTTCTCGTTCTATAGGGGTACACATGGTAGTGCCAATGTTTTGTCAGAATATACATTTTCATTTCTGCTTGTGCTCTTTCTTTGAACCAATAATTTTCAAATATTTCAGATACTTCAAAACATTGTATAAAATGACAATATCAGAAAATAATAGTCTATGCAAAATGGTAAGCTTTTCACTTGGCCTGAAACGAGCTTAAAAGAAGGAGACAAAAGTTGCTGATTTATTTTGACAAGCCAGGAACATAAAAGGAGCAACTAAATGTCATTTTAATTGAAATCAAACAATTTCATCAAAATTCAAACACAAATAACAAATCAAAACTTGTACATTACTTTGACAAGAGTCCCAGCATACTCCAAAACCTGTGCGGCTAGTCGTCCTGACGCACGCATGCATTCTATGCCCTTCTCATCATGGATCTCAGGCCCACTTGAAATTTGTGGTGACCCGCGCGAATTGACATATGGTGGCCTCATTATATGATCTGGGACAGTGAGGCGAGGTGATACTTTTCCCAGTCTCAGACGCTTGCGCTTGCTATTTGATATGTCATCCTCCTTATTACTAAATTAAATTATAAAAAAGCTGAGATTGCAAATATAAGCAAAATACTATATGGAATAAGTTGTTGGGGAATAATTATACCTTCGGTTAAAGAGAATATCAACCAAATTGCATAATATTCTTGTTTGTTGAACTGATGCACGGTTATTTCCTGTAATTTTGAAGAAATTTAGCATAAAACTTCACAAGTGAGAAACGAGAGTATACCCATATCGACAGAAACAAATACTGAACTGTATTATTCAGAATTGACCCGAAAATGTAAGCATTTTTCTTTTTTTTGGGTTGGATTGAAAAATCTTCCTAAGTTGGAAAAAAAAAAAGAATCTTATAATAGTTTTACTTTGCAAATGGCAAATAACAGCACAAGAAAAATAAAACAAACGTTTTTTCTTATATGCAATGTTTCCTTGAACCCTCGGACTACTTTATAAATGAAAATTGAGAGCGATCACAATTGACTATTTAGAGATCACAAGTTTAAACGTAGCGTCAGATCATATTTTTTGAACAACTTCAATTTGACAGATCGGTACCTAAAAAATATAGAAAGTTTGTGATAACAAAAAGGAAAATAAGGTACTTGGATTAAAGGAGAGAAGGGGTCGAAGCGGCTTAGCAGAGCAGACGAAGCGGTCTCCAATGAAGGATGACCAGAGACGAGGTTGCCATGAGTTCGAGCACGCCATGGCCATGAGTTGCTGCCTCCTCTAGTCTCAGTCTCTCAACAGAGAACAAGAGGCAAACGGTAGATATTCTATTCTTTTGACAAAATGCTAAAAATGTCGAAAAAGTAAGAAAGATAATATGTCTTGGGTGATGGGGTGGATTTAGGTTTATCACCATCCATCCCGCTCGACAAAATGTCAAAAATAGATGGATTTTTATGGGTTTCTCATGCGAGCTAGGCTAACAAAAGAATGTCAAACGGCCCATAATTCTTCATTATTAATTCTTCAGCCCAAAATACTGCAAAACATGTTGTTTAGTAGCAAACAGAGCCCAAAAGTTTCTCTGACTATAATCTGTTGAAAAATAACTAATCAGAGATGAAACTCTTGGGACACATGTCACAGAGACACAGACTCACACATATCAAAGGGATTGTAGAAATTTTCAGATGACACACATTTGCTCTCTGATCATACTGCTCTCACTGGCGACTCTGGCTCATTACAGAAGATTTCAAGATGATCTATAATATTGCCATGTAATCTCTCTTAATTAATTCCGATTCTTTCCTTAACTAGTTCCAACGGCTATATTATCAAAGTGTATATATAATTACATTGTTATATTTATTAACATAATCAATAAAAGTAACAGAGATTTCTTTTTTTTAGCAAAGTTTACATGGTATCGGAGTTAAAAATACAACAGACAAATTGAGTCTATTTTTGCAAATTGAGGCAAACAGCCCAAGTAATTGATGGTGAGCCCTCCTAAGAACATAGTTCAGCCTCCTGCAAAAACAAAGGGTTCTAATACCTCATGTTTTTCATAACTCATTATACATTATATTTTATATCTTTGTTTTTAAAATTTAAATTGTCGATCCGAACCACTCAACATGATATCTATAATAAAATATGTTTGGAGAAGAAATTTTTTAATTTTTGAAATTTTTTACTATTTTTAAGATAGATACAAAATCACTATTTTTGAATAATACATAAACCGTGACTTTGTACATATCTTAAAAAATAATATGTTTTTTTTCCAAATATTATAAAATTTCATTCTCAAAAATATTTTTAGTATGAATATCATGTTGAGCAGTTTGAATTGACAATTTGAATTCTAAAAACAAAAATATAAAATATGAGATATGATAAGACATAAAAAACATAAGGTATTGAAAACCTCCTCTGCAAACAATTACAAACGCTCTATGGTGACAACTACCTAGCTTAGCCACGTACAATGATAATGGCACTTCACGGAAAAACAAAAAAGTTTGGCTGGGTAAACTGTAAAGTTTCTCGTCGAAAATTTAATGACAAAGATCTAAACTATCAAAATAAATTGGAAGAATGACATTCAATTGATATTATAATCATGTCTTGCTTTTAAACTCGATGGAATAAAAAATATCTAATTTGTTTATTTACTATAATAATTCAAAGGATATGTGGGAAGGAACAACAGAATATTTATGTCCATATCTTCATATTAAGACAACAACTAATTCAAATAAAACAACAACCGAACCAACCGATTACTGAACTTGTTGGGTCTTTGAGATCTAAATTAGAATGCTTGTTGTTTACCAGCCTCCAACAGTTGATTTGAGTGAATTACGGAAAAAAAATCAATCCAAGAAAATGTTTATTTGTTCCTATCATCTCTTGATTCTTTATTTAAACAAGTCATCAAATTCTCCCATCCTGAATTGCCTTCAATTGCTACAGAGAGAGGAGAGTCGTAGAAGGCTCATGGATCAAGTGGCAAAAACAACATTGAAATTAAGCAACACAGAAGAAAAAAACTACGTTCCATTAGTTTTTCTTTAATCTCAGAAAATAATATGAGAAAAAAAAATCAATACTGTCATTGCAATTTTCTCACCAAAATGGCAAATATAAACCATGATGCAGACAAAGCATCCGAATTTAAGCAAGCTAACATCACCAAATCTCCATTATTGAAATCGAACCTAAGCTCTCTTCACAATCTGAACTACAATCCTCAGTTTTTTTTTTTTTTTTTTTTTGTCAGAAAAGAAAACAAAAAACTTACAAAAGAAAAAAAGAACCAAACCAAAATCAATCCCTTTATTATCCATATCTCACTAAGATTCGCCGAAGAGTCGCGTGAGGTGGGAAGCGAGCGCGCCCGATCTATCAAGCTCAGCTTCACGGCGGAGCTCGGACTTGAGGTGGGACATCCGGTGGGCCAGAGCATCCCTCTCCTGGCGCAGTTCAGCGTTGTCTTGGGAGAGATCGTTGATACGGTGCTTCTGGCTGAGCGATCGGGCACTCAGCATGATGATCCCGGTCATGATAAACAGCTGGATGTAGCTGTCCTTCCTCTTCATCGCGAGCGCCATGAAACCAGGTCGTTTGGCACGGACGTTCGAGGTGGCGTAACCGCCGGAGGGAGGCGGAGGAGTCGCCGCCATTGGGTCAGAGTAAGGCTGGAAACGAGGGATTTGCGAGGGCGAATGAATGAAGGTTTTTTCTGGGGTTTTGGTTGATTGGATGGCGATGGATCCTGGATGAAAGTAGAGGAAACAAGGCCCATAAAAGCCCGAGGCCCAAATATTTTGGTGGTAACTTCGTAGGTGCAAGCAATACGACTCTTATTTTTTTTTTAGATGAAACTTCTGTGTGTATTTCTCAAAAGGGGAAATTAGTTTCATGCCATCTCAAAATAGTGAATTTAGAAAAATGTCATTTCAAAATTTTTTTTTTACTAAATGCCACCTCAAATCTCATTTATTAAAAAAAATGTCACAAATATCATATTAACGTATAATTTTAAATTAACAAATTACATAATAATTAAAGTTACCAAAATAGCCTTGATCCAAATTTCTTATTCTCCTTAGAAACGCGGTTTCAAAATTAACGCAAGATGAACAGAATATCACTGTGAAAGTTTGATCGCTGTGAAAATCTAATATCATCCTCCAAATTAACTTCGATCGCTGTGAAAGTTCTACCAATCTATTCCACGCGTACTAAACTTCAAAATTTATTTGGTGCATCTGTCTAAACAAAACTTTTCCATAAAAACTCCAACAAAACCCCTAAAGACTCGCATAGTGTTAGTCTTTTACCAGCTCGACCGTAACTCAGAATTTAACTCCAACAAGATGAACAGAATTAATGCTAGATGAAGCTATAGGGTTAGGGACTGAGGGTATTTTTGGTATATACGAAAATAGTCAACATATTATGTTTATTTTTTATTACAAATGTATAATAATATGATATTTGTGACAATTTTCTTAATAAATGTGATTTGAAGTGTCATTTGGCAAAAGAGAAATTTTGAAGTGGCATTTTTCTAAATTCACCATTTGAGATGGTATGGAACTAATTTTCCCTTCTCAAAAAGTTTGAAAATTACATATTTTTCTCTTTAAAATTTATAACATGATATTTATTCTTCTAAATTTAAAAAAATCACAAATTTATTCAATTTGTTGATTTTTTAATTATAACTGAATTTATAAAGTATTTATTTTATCCATTATCTCCAGATCGTATTATGTCCAGTATGGCACCTGTCTACATTATATTAAGAGTAAGTCATTATTAAATATAAATAAATAACTTGAATGTCACAATAAGAGATAATGCAGTGGCATAATATAATAGTGACTCCACACAGTCTAAGAGTAGCCTTTTAAGCCCAATTTTGGTTGTAGAATTTTTTTTTTTTTTTTGCCAATTTCAATTCTTGAAGGTCTGCTCATTGGAAAAAAAAAAAAAAAAGAGTTCCTGAGAAGTAAGTTGAAAATCCAACGGAACCAAGGTACATTGATAGAGAAAATATTATTAGATGAAGGTGGTGAAAGATCTGACATTTGAAAATATCTTTCAAATAAGAATTACGATATTTCCCAAATATTTTTGCAGGAATTAACCTTGTATATCTCAACAAAAAATAAGGCTCACCATCATTTATCTAGAAGTTCAATTTGTTATAATATTCTTTAATCAAGATGGGAATTTAAGTTTTAAATACGAGCAAAAAGATTTTCAGGCGAGGTCACGAGGAGCATCATAGCATCTTTTT
The DNA here is from genome assembly GCA_033356055.1 of Carex pumila. NCBI lineage: Eukaryota > Viridiplantae > Streptophyta > Magnoliopsida > Poales > Cyperaceae > Carex > Carex pumila. The sequence goes on along the minus strand of JARJHM010000481.1, from coordinate 12,091 downwards.
TTTCTTTAGGCGACAAAGGCATACATTTTTTTTCCCCCAAAATTTTTAGCAGATCATATACTCATCTTCTGGCTTTCTGTCTACACATTGGATTGGATAGTTGACATCGATCATAGATAAAATTGGCAACAAACAGCTTTTCTTCATCGACAATGTGTTCTGGATATCATTGATGAAGGTGGCAACAAGTCAACCAGCATCTTTCTTCAAGTACAAAAGTCTTGAGTTATCTGGCTAGGTAATATATATATATATATATATATATCATTGCTCGGCAATATTGCTTTTCAACTAAAGCTTGCCGTGGCATATTTGGCATGCGAATCTCTCTGTGTCGTGTTATATACACGCAGAGGTTAATTACAATATACTTTTGGAGTGAGTAGATGGTACTATGCATATCACGGGTTGTTACTGTGTTACGGCTCTATATTTGAGTTTTTAAATCTAACGGTCAATCCGAACTATTCATCTTGTTCTCTATATTAATATGTGTTTGGAGACCAAATTTTACATTTTTTGAAATTTATTTACTAATTTTTTAGATATTTAGAAAATCACTTGATTTGAAAATTTTGGACCATCCAAAACCAGTGATTTTCAACAAATCTAAAAAAATAGTACATAAATTTCAAAAAATGTAAAATTTGGTCTCCAAACACATATTGATATGGAGAATAAGATGAACGGTTCGGATCGACCGTTAGAATTTGAAAACTCAAATATAGAGCTGTAGCACGGTGCCAAAATCGTAAGGTGCATAGTACCATAGACTCACTCATACTTTTGTGTTGTTGCATACTCAGCAAAAACCATAACAAGGGACGTGTTTTATTTGCAAATAATTCTAAAATAAATATATTTTTAGTATTTTCAAATCGAACATCGAATAAAACATGAATAAATACATTATACGTTTTATTAGTGAATAAAATGCAAATCGCGAACTATTTGCAAATAAAACATGATCTCTCTCTCTCTCTTTTTACCTCCTTGTGGTACCAAATTATTTTCATATTACAAAATTTTGATCTTACTAAACTGAATTTGAATAATTCATTTGTCCCTATGACAGAAACCAAGTGAACCTTGTTTAATCTGTATGCCACACATTTAGGCAAACAATTATTACAGCGGGAACACAAGAAACGCAACACCATAAATCCAACAATTCATCTACGTTCTCGTTCTCTAGCAAGTAGTGCCTTTGAATCAACGGCTTAGATTTTATTATGATCCAGTTGAGGACGTTTCTTATTGTAATTGGAGTAAGACGCGATCTCAGGACCCATCACGTGAGGAGGTGAGCTTACTGTGTGTGAGTTCTCTTGGGGCGTTACAAATTGTAGTCTCTATGATGCAGCATTATTTTTTGCGCCACTCCAGCTTCTTAGTTCAGTCAGAGTGACATAGTACGCGTGATATTTGCGTTTTATTTGCATATTAAATGTTTTTTTGATATTTTCAAACTGAACTCCGAATAAAACGCAAAAAAACATATAATACGTTTTATTTGCTAATAAAACGGGAGTCACATATTATTCGCGAAAAAAAAGGCCATTTTTTTTTTTCATTTGCTCGGGTTTTTTTGGAGATTTTTTTTTGGGGCTTACTCATTTTACCGAATCATTCTTAAATTATATCCGAATCACGATTTTTTGAACTCACTGAACCAAACTTGAACTTTTCGTTTGTCACTATATATGAGTTCAATTAATACTTGCAAGTTGCAACACAAAATGTCATGCATTTTTTTTTTTTTTAGTTTCTGAACTCTTCAGAAAAATAAAAAACGATTTCAACTGTTGAATCTCAAGAGATGCATCATGCATGAACATATTATTTGAAAATTATGGTACTCTCAACCTATCTATCTTAATTTTGTTTTGTGTTCTTAGACTAGTTGCTACTTAATTAATCATATTTGTACATAAATTATTAACGTTTCATTCAGATTCAAGATAATATTGTTTGAGATAAATAATAACATAAACGTTATGTTATTTTGGTCAAATATAGCTATGTAGTTAAGCATAATTACATATTGTGTCATGTTTTATGTCATATTGTATTGTGACTATGTTAGTTCGCGTGATGTGTTATACAATGTTTTTTTTTTCTTTTTTCTTTTTCTTAGGAGTGATCAAAGCATGTGCACATATTATGTGTCATGTCATATCGGCGGAATTGTATTGTAGTGTAATGTGTTCACTTGAAGGTGTAATTTTTTACATATAACTTGTTGAGTTCTAGATGGACAAAAAAGTTCTTTTAAGTTTATTGGCAAATAAGTCCCTTAAATCTACGCATATAAATTTGATATGCTACATTGAGATTTGGAATCTTTTTTTTTTTCTCTTTAACCTAAACTCTATATTATCTAGAGTTTTGGTATTTCATTCCATCGCCAATAATTTTATTTTGTTGAGACTCGCATCGCCAATCAATCATTACTTTTTACATGAATAGTTTAAGCTTAAATGTGTCAAAATTACTTCAAGATTGTATAGGACATGACTAGTATTTTACATGCATTTAATTTTAGTCTGTTGAGACTCGCATCGCCAATCAATCATTACCCTTCACATGAATAGTTTAAGCTCAAATGTGTAAAAATATCTTCAAGATTGTATAGGACATGACTAGTATTTTACATGCATTTAATTTTAGTCGGTTGAGACTCGCATCGCCAATCAATCATTACTCTTCACATGAATAGTTTAAGCTTAGATGTGTCAAAATTACTTCAAGGTTGTATAGGACATGACTAGTATTTTACATGCGTTTAACTTTAGTCTGTTGAGACTCGCATCGCCAATCAATCATTACTCTTCACATGAATAGTTTAAGCTTAGATGTGTCAAAATTACTTCAAGATTGTATAGGACATGACTAGTATTTTACATGTGTTTAATCAGTATTGTTAATACTCAATTAAGAATTTACACAAGTATAATTATTTTATAGTAAAGATTAAAAATCAAGCTATCCAACTATATTTAATATTTATAAGAAATTTTTCATCGAATTTGAACGATCGACCTCCCATACAGAAGACACTTTCTTTACCAAAAGACAAAAAAACTGATTCCTTACCCATGTGCAATTTAAATTAATTCTGCCTTACAGTACAAATTTTAGTTATCTCAATGTCTAAAATAATTTTAAATTTCACACACATACTACCAATATTAATTCTGCATTGGTACTTAATTGTCAGAGCTCTATGGATGTCATTAGCAATTAGTGGGTAGGGACATTTAATTTTCAAGGAAAAGCCAAATTCTTCCCCATCTATTCTTTTTTTAATATGGGCTAAACTAATTTATTTAGGGAATATTGGTACCTAATTAACTTGTGTTCTGTTTTTCTTGGTATTGTCGTAAGAAGGATTTTGTGGGCTCTATACTATATTCTATTAATTAACTTTATCTGTCCTAATTCAGATACCTAATAATTTTCTGAATTGGTTACAAGTTGCATTAGAAACAAACATATAGAAACTTCTCTTGAGGTGTTGCTTATAGCCCATATGAAAGCACAGGAGTTACCTGACATTGACATGCATTCAGGGTTCTTCTTTCAATTGGTCAGACCTTTAATGCATACTCAAAACTAACTAGATTGCATTGCTACGGTATATATATACACATGCTTGCTGTCTTGGATCACTCCAAAAAATTTGCATGAAATTTACCATTGTCCTTTCTCTATGTAACCTTTCATGACTGTTGCTCTTACACTATTCCCTGGCACTGGCACTGGCCCCTCTTCAGTTGTTCTTTTCTCCCTCATTTAATTTCAAGCCCAACAATAATAGAATTCATATCACATAAGGTAACTCAATTCTTGAATTTAGATCCGGACCTTTCAATCTGCTTTGGTACAAATATTAAAGCAATTACGTACGTTTTATCTCGGGTCGGATTGATCCAAATTCTTATTGGACAGCCTGAAACTAAACTCAAATTTGAGATGCCCCAGAGAATTCAGACTCAAATAATATGTCCTTGATCTGTTATTATTTTTATTTTTAATTTGGATTGTATATGCATGTATGGTTTAATTATAAATCTGTAGTGCTTGTTATAACTGTAAAAAATAACAAATAATGAGTGGATTCAAAAACTTTCAATATGGAAATAATGTCATTACCGACTGTACCAAAAAAAGAAAAAGAAATCCTAATATCCAATAAATCACCACAAAAGAAAAAGGACAAGCAAGATAATGGTGAGAAATTAAAAGTGTGTCATAATGCAATAAATGTTGGTGCTGGAGAGTGTAACAACGCACCTACCAATTGTCTCATCAAATCTCAATAATCCACAAGGGCACTAGAGATAAATAAATGCTCAATAAAAAATTGATTGGATGGCAACGAATCAAACCGAATCCAACCTACTCTAGTTTGAGTTTGATTTGAATAAGATTCGAACTGAACTGAATTTAATTTGTTTTGAACCGAACTAATTTCGAATCAAATTAATTGCGAACTACATATTTTTCGAAATAAATAAATGCTCAATAAAAAATTGATTAGATGGCAACGAATCAAACCAAATCCAACCTACTCTAGTTTGAGTTTGATTTGAATAAGATTCGAACCGGACTAGGTTTAATTTGTTTTGAATCGAACTAATTTCGAATTAAATTAATTGCGAACTACATATTTTTTTAGCAAAGTCGAATCAAATTACAAACTAAATTTTTTTTAACAGCCCTAGTTATATTGGTAGTTTATACATTAATTTTCTTCTTGTGGGATAATTCACATAGCTTTCTTTTACCTTTCATGAATTCACACTAATTGATTATGGGCTAGTTTATTAGTTATTATCTGCTATAATCCTACCAACTGAGCATAGACAAGTGCAAGACTGATAGCTGCTACATTAACTCTTACAATTTCCACTACGATACTAAAAAAAGAGGTTCAGTGTGACATCAAAGTATGAAATAAGTATTTTTAAGTTAAAAAATTGTTCATGAAAAAATGTATCACAACAAATAATTGTAAAAAGAGAATTAAATACAAAAACTGAAATATTCAGTAAAACAAATAATTGTACAAGAACAATATTTTGAGAGCTAGGGAACGTCTGCCATATTAAATTATGACTCTCTATCTTGAGTCTAATTTCATCAGGTAAATGAACGGCCAATATTATTATGAGATTCGAACCATAAAAGTTTGCGAACCCATTTCGATCAAATCAAACCTAGTTGGAATTTGGTTTGAATTAATTTCGATTCGAATCTGATTTGATTCATTTCAGTTCGAACTAATTTCGAATCGAATTAACTCAAATCAAATCCGAATCAAAGAGTCACGAACTACGAATTTTTTTGCCAGCCTTAGAGCCATTAATTAAAGCTCCTTGCAATGGTAAAAAGACAAGAGATGGAAAGTAAGCATCAGAATTGTATGCATGATTGTACTGTGATAGAATGCTTGAAGTTATACAAGGAGTTCAAGGGAAGAGGAAAAGGGATTGTAAACACTATCCCATCAAAGACTAGGGTTTAGAATATTTCCATGTCAGAGCTCTTTTACCTTTCGTCCTGCATGAAAAGATTTGAGCAGTCACCTCCTTTTTTGTCCCATGATTTAGCTGCAATGCAGGCTTTTGTGTAAGCCTTTGCCACCTCAATCACTAGTACTGTTTCTCTCAATTATTGATTTATTTCTCTATTACCCTTTTGCGAAATGAGCCCTTGACAAGTTGTATAATTTGATTTTATAGTATATGTATGTAAAAATGAAACATCATTCCGGTACATTCTCTGACAATATGCAGATGTGTAACACATATAATGTCAACATATTTATTTACTTATTTAGTCTCCGCCGTTAAATTTATATATTAATAACCATGGTATATATTCCAAGAGGTATTGGAATATTGCAATTAAATATACTATCTCTTGTTACTAATGGACATGTGCAATATATTTTGGTAATACTGGAGATAATAAAATTAATATATGAAGAGCATCAATCCATTTATATAAGCCTCCTCCTGTAGACCTGTACCCAAAAAAAAGAGAGACAGAAATGACACCCACTTGAAAAGCATCGCATTCAGTGCCAATCCATCTCTGTTTTTGTGCCTCAACAGCTATTATTGTCCCCCTTCGTCACCTAAATTACCCTTTCCAATTTATTCCTGGAGATGAACAGCAATCTAGCTTTCTTAGGTCTCCCTTCAAAACAAAAAAAAAAAAAAAAAAAACTTTCTTAGGTCATGTTTGGTTGTAAAGTAAAGTTAACGAGGACTAAGTTGCTTATTTTATCTTATTATTTATATTTTATATCTTGTTTAATAATTTATGTTAAGTATGAAATTAATTCACATGAAAAAATGCATGAGACGTTGAAAATAAACTCAAATCTATGATAGCGGACTTTACAGGTGAAGTAAGTGCGAGTAAGTTAATTCATCTCGAGAGATGAAGTAATTTACTCTAGATTAACTCATCGCTTACTCGATTTTATTTCTTCTATTTATTTCTCGTTTAACTCTTTAAGCATAAGAAGTTTACTCCATCTCTTACTTCACAATTAAACATAACATTAACTTATTATTCATTAATGTACCTAACTAGTTTGTGTGCCAGGTCATTTCTTATGGAATTTGACAAAGTTCTATATATTCCATGCAAAAGCCCATGGTATCTTTTTCTATTGATTTTTAATGTAATGGCAATTATTTAAACTTCTTTTATTGCTTTACTTTATACCTCATCTCTTAATTGGATTATAAAATTCAAGGTAAAGCTATTCTAGCATAAAAAAAGGATCAATTTCTGAAATAATTGAAATCTTACTTTGTCTGTTTTTAGCAATATTACTTTCATTTTTGGCCCAATTAACTACAAAGATTTTGTAATGTAGAACAATTGTCTCTCTTGTGTTATGTGTTTCTTTTGTTTTTTGTTTTTTGTTTTTTCTATTAAAGGTCCTATACACTAACAATTGTTAGATGCTTTTTGCGACAATTTGATGTCTCTCTCAAAGATATAAAGTTCATGTCACTACTACACTAGTACACTAAGTCTGCGGTTCATTTTTTGAACTACGTATTTCAAAAATAATTATTCATTTATCTACAATTTTTGCTGGGAGAAACAAAAAAATTGGATACTTTCTTTTTCCTTACCAACGTCATAAATGGTCTCTTAAAAAATTACATGGTGCTAACAACATGTAATGACAATTAAAGTTCTTTAATTGCCTTGCTTTCTTGCCTCATCTCTTGAATTATAAAATTCAAGGTAAAGCTATTCTAGTATATAAAAAAAGGAACGGATCAATATATGAAGAAATTGCAATCTTACCTTGTCTGTTTTTGAAAATATTGTTTTTATTTTTGGCCCAATCTCCTACAAAGATATTTTTAATGTAGAACAATTGTCTCTCTTGCGTCATGTATTTATTTATTATTTTTTTATTAAAGAGTCCTCATATACTCCAGCATCTTTTAGATCCTTTTCGCGAGAATTGAATTTGTATCTCTTTGTATGTAAAGAAGAAAAGTTCACATCACTACACTAAGTTTGTGTTCATTCTTATATTATATATTCCAAAAATATTATTCATTCATTCACAAGTTTTGCAAGGAAAAACAAAAAATAAGGTTGGATATTTCTTTATTCCTTACCAATATCATAAGTTTCCAACTAAAATAATTAGATGGTGCTAATCACATAAGGTGAATATCAATGTTTGCATCTATAACCATTAATCACAATATATTACTGATACATTTATACTTTTCTTGGTAATTAAAATTTGGATATTATCTAATAGAAAAACTCATAGTACAAATTAATCCATCTAACCTTGACTAGAAAAAATATATAATTGTACAATAATGGTTTGAATCCGCCTTTTGTGAGTGCATCCCCACCTATAGCTATCTTCAACCAAAAAAGGCACAACATAAGTTTTGGTATCTATAATTCTTGTATAGACATTTTTACAAAAGTTATATAGATGCTCTGACAAATGAAGAATTTTAAATTATACATCATTTTTCTTGGGCTTCAACTTCTCCCAACAAAATAAATCAATTGATTATTATCAATTTTTCATCCAATGACAATAGGAAAATTAAAACAAAAAAATAAATAAAAAATAGCATTTTGTGGTAACGGAACAAGGATATCGACAACAAGAATGAGACACTTTTTGCGAGGATAAAAAAATAATTTTTCGTGACGGAGTACCGTTATTGTTTTATTTTTTCTATTCGCGACAGAGTACTATCATAAATGTGCTTTTTCCCTCACGAAAAGTGTCTACTATGTTGTTGTCAATGACATGTAAAGATGTCAACGGGGTAGTTTTGGCTTCACGCAACGCACATATTATAGAATCGAAGCTGTGCTCCATATGGTTTGTGCGCTGTATGAAGCAAAAACTGCTCAGTTAAAATCTTTATCCTATATCAATTAATAGCAACCAACTACAAAATTAGTCGAATTTAGTACACTCAGAGTATACATTTAGTAGCACATTTTAGTTATAATGGGAAGGAAAAGTTTCAAATAAATTATCCAGTAAGACTTAGATGCTATGGATATATAGCATAAAACTTTCCGTGCTACAATCTCAAAAACCTATCGTATAAATTTCAAACTTCAATCTGAATAACTCATTAAATTGGTTATATAATGGACTTGTAGAATACTAATTTTTACTATTTCTTGGAATTTTTTTTTACTATTTTTTATAATTTAGGAAATTAAGATGACAAAAATGGCTTAAAAATAAAAGAAAATTGCCAATAGTTTAGGTCATTTTTTGTCATCTTTTACCAATCATAAAAATTAGTACAAAAATTTCAAAAATAGTAAAAATTAGTATTCTACAATTTCATTATATAACTAATTTACTGAGTTAAATAGATTGAAAATTAAAATTTATACGATATAATTTTTAGGTCGTAGCACGGAATACTTCGTGCTATCCATAACACCTAAGCCTTACTCTAAATTATCATTATGCATGTAACAAAAGAAATACAAAGAGAGATAATAATAAGTTCTCACACTTCATATTTAACAGAGACCCATAAATATTTCTCAAAAAAAAAATCCCTCAAACTAAAACGATAACTATAAATGATAAATCAAAGCAATGCAAAAAAAAGTGTGTGCGCTTTTAATTTGAGCTCACTAGACTACGTGGGAATCATTTCATGCATGCATGTGCACAGAGTTGGTGTGAGCGGTATGGAGCCCACACGGGCTTTCCAGTATTCACATCCTCTCCAATACCTGATAAGGGAATCTTTTACAATTACCAGATCTGAACCGTACTTTTTAACTTGGCACGAATCTCAAAGCTAAAAATACAGCCCCCTACAGTAACCCGAATCTCAAGCCGGTTGAGATTTAATCTCAAACCGTTAAGTAAGTGATCCTCTGCAATAAAGATGCAATACCTGAGAGGATACGGGTTCGGCTTTCCATGGCCCCTGTACGGTCCTCATTCAATAATCCCCCGGGGCCCACCACTTGAGGAGCAGGCATAGGTGGTGGGTCCCACTTCCACAGTGTGGTGAATAAATCAGCATCTAGTACACCACACACACTGCACACTACAGATTAGCATGAGGCTCCAAGTTAAAAGTGGTTCACTCAATGTACTGTGATTATAATTGAATAATAAAACAAAACATTGGATCCGTACGTGGAGTTTGGGATGTGATGTAACAAAAGTGGATAATACTGACTCAAGATAAAAAAAAATTATGAGGTACAGAATTAATAATAAATAAACTAAAGAGACATTGGGAAAAGACAATCCACAGATATTTTTTTTATCCGTTATTCTTTGTCTGCCTATTTGATTGTTGTTTTATGTTGGATTTATTGGTACAACCTTGAGGGGGATTTGATTCATATATACTGTTCATCATTTTTAATCTGAATTACATGGTGGAAAGCATTGCAACGGTGGATAACTATTTGTATATGTGATCGCTTTCTCACATATCATGGTGTATATTTCATACACATTAGAAATTATATGGATGTACGTGGCGGAATTAGAAAATTTTAAAGTGAATAATTGAACAGAAAATGTATAATGTGTGGTTATTGAAATTTGAAACTGTCTCTATAAATGCAATGCACATAAAATTCTAATAACAAATTTACAAACTCAAATTTAACATTTTATGAAGAGATGAACTATACAAATACTTAAAAAAAGAAATTTGATTAAATTTTAATATACATGATTAAGTAATTTAAATTTGTAGGATAACTAAGCATTCTTGGTTTGTTGTAGCTCTGTTTCTGATGAACAATACATGAATTGTACTTTGATGAAGTGGAAAAAAATAGGTAAAATCATAGATATATATTCAAATAAAGTATAAATATACAATACTTAAATTATTTCCTATTTTTCTTTGACCTTGACTTAGTTCATTCTTTACTCAATTCTGACTTAAAAAATAATTTATTTTTCAAGACAGATTTTATTACTGAGATATAAGAGAATGTCAGACTTATGCAAATTTGATCCGATCACTAAGTACTATCCAATTAACTTTGCAATGAAACAATACCTGACAACACAAAAAAGTTCAACCCCGGATCTAGAACAGAGTGCTCTGTTTCTGAACTCTCCTTTTTAGTGCATTAATTAACCTATAATTCCTCAATGAAGAATCTAGGCTTAATTGGGTCACACATATTGTTGGTTTGGTGTTGGCAGAGAGTAATTGAATTTATTTCACCTTCTTTCTGAGAAATCGAAACGTTCTTGTTCTGATTTTTAATGTACAAGAAGGTAGGTTTGGAGCTTGTCATCTTAAGTAGGCAATGAATATTTTCTCAATTTATTCATGAGTTTAAAGGGAAAGGATCTTGCCACCGTCAATATTTAAAACAATTTATTCCTTCAATAAATAAATTGTATAGTGCAATTAATTGAATTCACGGCATAATTATTATCATCTTTTGATGTATACCATATATACCGAATTTTTTATTAATATCCACATTTAATATAAAATTTCAAAAAATAACCGCATGGCAGGTTTTTGTCGAAATGTATCCTTTCCGGAAAATTTTTTTCCGGAAATGGGATCTAAAACCGGAAAAAAAATTTCCGGAAACAGAGAAATTCCGGAAATTTTTTTTCCGGTTTTAGGCCATTTCCGGAAAAAAAAATTTCGGTAATTCTCTATTTCCGGAATTTCTTTTTCCGGAATTCTATTCAATTCTCAGTTAAAACTGTAGAGTGTCGTTGCTTTCACCAGGTGCGCTCTCTCACAGTAAGTTTTAATTTATAATTTAATTTAATTTATTTATATCTGAAATTTAATTAATTTACAATTTTAATTTCATTTATTTATATTTTAAATTTAATTAATATATAATTTTAATTTTATTTATTTGTAATTTATAATTATAATTTTCTTTATTTGTAATTTATAATTTTAATTTTCTTTATTTATTTATAATTTTAATTTTCTTTATTTATTTATAATTTTAATTTCATTTGTTTGTAATTTAAATTTATTTGATTTATAATTTAAATTTAGAAGTATTTAATTTGTAATTATTTAAATATGTAACTATTTAATGTGAAATTATTTAATTTGTAATTATTTAAATATGTAACTATTTAATGTGAAATTATTTAAATTCTGAATATTGTCATATTAATTGAAAAAAAATAAAAAATGCTGCAGAATAATTTTAAAAGTTTTATTAATTCTAAAATAATTTTTTAATTCTGAAATAATTTTGATTAATTCTGAAATGATTTAGAATTGTTTTAGGAACTTTTTGCTTTTCGGATTCCTTACGGAGCTCTAACAATCAGATCGATTGGTTTTCGATTGAGGTAATTTTATTTTCTTTAAATTCTAGAATAGTGTAGAATAATTATTGAAAATTGTGTAGAATATTTTTACTAATGGCAACACAAATTTTAATTACTTATATGTTGTTATTTTTGAAATTGCCAGACCAATCGAAATTAGAAATGACAACTATTTGTATGAAAATGTATATTGGAGGGGAAATCCAATATAATGATGACGGGGTCTATTACAGTACCCGA